>JAUMGZ010210186.1:0-12010 GCA_032359645.1 Pododesmus macrochisma | reverse complement strand
ATATAGGTAATAATCATTATTATAAAAAAAAATTGTCATCCATTTTGTACTGTTTTGTAAAATTGAATTTATGTAATTATTGAAATTTCACAAAAAATGAAATATCAGAAAATTGCCTGATAGATTTTTATTTTTTTTTTTTTAAAGTAGTTTGCTCACTGGCATATTGCCTTAAGAAAGACCAAACATTTCTTAAATAAACGATTATGTTTACAATTGAAAGAAAAAGTGTCTGAATGTATTGAGGTTCAAAATTTGTTTGTTTTTCTATTCCTTAATATGACTTTGGTATTCTTTTAAAGAAAAAGTCTTCTGAAGAAAGATAAAATATATTATTTGATATCTCATTACAATTTTGTATTCCTTCTTGGAACGATAGAGATATTTAATTAAGGGGAAGCTTCGTCTTTCTAGAACAATAAAAGTTTTATATCTTATCTTGCTTTTATTTTATCAAACATATTTAGGGATTTTCTGAAAATGATTAATGATTGGTTGGTAGCCATATGAATCAATAAGTTATGAGTAGAGGGCAATGTGAGAGAAATTTAATGTGGGGATTATATAAAATTTCATGGTGTGTTTTTGAAAAAAAAAAAATTGTCTTGTCACCTTCTCCCACCCCTGCCCATTTACTTATTTCTGTGAAAGTCTCTACATTCTTAAGCACATGATTGCATTGAAAGTAGTTACATTTAAAAGTCTAATATGAAAGTTATGATTTTGTAGGACTGGTGCTGCGTCTAAGAAGGAGAATGCTTCAATGGAACAGGTTCTGTCACACCTAGACCATATGAGACAAGTGTGTAAAAACATATCATGTAAGTCTGACTTTTATTACCACCACAAGTGTAATCTTAGGGAATTGCATAAAATGTCAGTCAAGCCTAGTTTATTTAACACTGCTGTGTTGTAAGGCAGACCACTGGTCTGTACTTAAGTTTCATTGTGATAACCCAAGAGTCATAGATGTCAATGTCAATGCATAACTTTATACCTATTACTTTCAAGGGATTATAATTTTGCCATTTTTGTAGTTGGAAAAATCTGATTTGTACAACTGACAAAACATGTTATGATACTTGTATATAACTATTTAAAACATGTTATGATACTTGTATATAACTATTTAAAACATGTTATGATACTTGTATATAACTATTTAATACATGTTATGATACTTGTATATAACTATATAAAACATGTTATGATACTTGTATATAACTATTTAAAACATTTTATAATACTTGTATATTACTGCTTAAAAAATGTTATGATACTTGTGTATAAATACTAAGGGAAACATTTTAACTGGAGAAAAAATATAGGATAATTCTATGATAGTAAAAATTTGTATCAAAGTATAATTACAAATATCAATAAAAGATTTTATTATAAATATGAATAATATTACCATCAAATAAAAGTGGTTTGAAGGGTGTGTTATAAATAATCTTGTATTGCTTACATCAGCTCATTTTTTGTGCAAAGTTGATGTTTTTTATTCAAGTTAAAAATTGCTTTGATCTCAAAGAAAACATGCCTTCATATGTTATGTTTTGATCAAGTGTATACTTCAGAAGAAAATATAGCACACACACTGATCTGATGTTGTATCTATATTTTGTGCTTCATACACTCACGCAGAAGGTTTATTGGTTGTTGGTCTGTTTATGTATTGTTACTATAATTGTTAATATTGCTGCAGCACCTGTTGAAAGATACAGATGATTATTATAATGATAATTAATATTTTTTTCTATATATTAAACAAATGAGAATAAATCTATTCTTTCTGAATTACGCTTAATGGTAAATAGTTTCAGAGTTATTTTCCCCTGGGAAATAGTCATTGAAACTATTTCATGATGGCACACAGTTTCCTACATTATTTTATTTGGAACATTCTTGATTTATTCAGCTTTGATGGGTTTGTCTTAAAATATCTTTGGTATAATAAAACAGTTATTTACCTGGCTGCACCTCTGGAAATAGTTTCTGTCTTTGGGAACAATAAACTTGCTATTGTCCTCATAGCCAGTAAATAAGTCTATTATCTTGTGATGTGAAAAGAAGAAAAATATCTGAACATGAAGACAAATTTAAAGTGGCAGTCATCCTTAAAATTTGATTAGCTTATCTTGGTTATCAAAGTAAAGGTTGTAGTATATTTCATACTTTATCTTGGACAAAAAATTACACTCGCTTTATATGTTTAGAAAGTTATGAAGGATTTAAGAAGCTAGTTATTATACATCAATTTGGTTCTCATTACTGTAATTTTGTTTAAATTGATTTTAAAATCATTTTTCAGTTTTAAACAATGAAAATATACAGCATGCTCTGCAGCAAATACAACAAAATGCAAGTGAATCTCTAAAAACAAGGTTAGTATGAAATAACAGCATATTTTAAGAATAAACAAAGCTATTGTGTTGGAATTGCTATAATTTGATTTTTTTGGGGTTTCATTGTCATTTTTTGGCACAAAATTTATTGTTTAAGACACTCATTCTGTTAATGCTTAGAGCCTTTCTTTTGAGCTAAAAACGGACAATGAACATGATAAATATGTTGATGCCTCCTGACGGCCCTTTGCAGTACTGCTGTAAATGTAAGTGTAACTACACCATAAACTCAGAATTAAGTAATTATCAAACTGTTCTCACTTGGCCCATGACCAAGAAGGTAGAAAGAAGAACAAATCGATGCCAGATGGTATACTGCATTAAATCCCAATTTATGCAATAGATTGTGGCAGTTTAATGTTTCATCAGTTTGGAGCTAATATTATAAAATGTGTCCATTTCTTTATATAACATATACTGGTACATGTATTTAATGCATTCAAGCTGAAGCTTTAGCAGGATAAAATATCGAAATTGGTCTCGACTATGATGCAAAAAGCTTTCATCAACCACAATAAGCTTTATCTATTTGGCACAAATATATAGAGAGAAATTTCAGCTTAGCTACATTTTGTCCACATCTACATTTAGAATAGAAATTAAAAACAGAAATCTTCATTCTTTTTAGATTTAGTGACCTTTTAGCACTAGCAGAAGATATAGAAGATGTGAGATCCACCAGAGTGTTACGAGGGCTCCCCGTACGAAAGGCAGCCAGTGCAAGTGCTGCCATGGGAATAGATAACCGTCCACCAAATAGATACACTAAAGTAAAAAAAGGCCATGATGATAGCGACTCAACTACAGAGAGCAGTGAAGTATGTACAGAATGTAGACTAACTATATCAAGAAGCTTTCATTCCAGCTTTCTTTGTTCAATCTATTCAAGTTACTTTTGTCCAGTCTATTCAAGTTACTTTTGTCCAGTCTATTCAAGTTACTTGTGTTGCGGTATTTTTATACTCAGATTTTTTCCTCAAAATTACTTATTTCTGAGGCCTTGTTATAAATGTTTTTCACAATATATTGATGTTTTTCTTTTAAGAATATTTCAATTTAATGTATATTGTATCCAAGTTTAATGTACACTGTGTCCAAGTTTAATGTACATTGTATCCAAGTTTTAGAATTATGGATAAGTTTAAGGCATACTTGCCTGTTCATGAAAGTATTTTCATTTTGATTTATAACAGTGCATTACATAAAGAATAAGAAGGATCATAACTTTGGTTAGCTCAGATTCACTCAAAAGTGGCTTCTGTATTTTTTGTTTAACAATTAAGTAAACTTTAAACATGTTAAACTATTTTCTAGAGCACACAAGTACACACTATAATGAGCATTTTAAATATATGTGTGCATTTTATATAAACATTGAATATTTAATTATCATAGTTCGGGATACTGTGCAAAATTACTGCTATTTACAGTTTTATTGAAATAACATTATGGTGTTTCAGGATGAAGAAATCAAACCAAGATCAAAGAAGAGGAAAAAAGCTGTTCCTGTTGATGATGATAGTGATTGAAAGAACTTGTACATGTGAAAAATTGTTGGATGAGAATAAAATTGAAGGTTCAGGACGCAGTAAAATATCTAATGAGACTTTCCTTAAAACATTGTGTAGCACTGGCTAAGAAATGTACTGGAAGAAAGAAAGTCTGTAAACTTTATGTCAAATGAACCTTTCATTCATTAAGAAGCATTTTTAACGAAAGCAGATCTGAAGGAGGTAAAGTCATTATAGGCACGTACCTGTCATGTCTTCTGCAGGGTTGATCATGATGAGACCACAACATTCCATTAAATTCCCTGATTGGAATTCCTAGCTTGTGCTGTAACAAGTCTTAAATCTCTGCCAGGAGATTAAAAACGATCTTCCTGATCTAAAAATCGTACGATTCCTAAGGTATGATGATCATGATGATGTGGTATGTAGTAATACAGTGCTGTAACAGTCGGACGGTCGAAATGAAAGGATGCAGATGTCAGAAAAAATGCAATGAATTGACTTTCAAAAAAGAAATGTATTTAATGAAATACTATTTGTGTTTTGATGATTTACTGACTTTGAAAGATGAAGTGCACATTCCACTCAATCAAATAGTGCTTGGTTACAATAGGGCAGATATAATGATCATATTAGTTATACAGAGGAGTGTATGAAGAATTTGCTAAGCGTTTCAGCAGTTGGAAAAGCATTCCTGCCTAATAATGTCAGTTCAGTCGCACTGTACACTTTAACATTTGAATCCCAACCATATTTTGCTTTGTGGCTTGACCAACAATATGGAAGGTTTAACTTTTGCCAAAAAGGATATTACCCGAATGATCTGTATGGTGTGACCAAGGATGTGGAAGGATCCATTTTGATACCTATTGAAATATGCTGACCTGTATTGATTCATGCGATTTAACCAAAAATATGGAAGGATTCTTTTAGGCTATAAATAATATTTCAAAAAATGCTTGAACCCCCATTGGTTTGAGTGGTATGACCGAGGGAATGGAAGGATTCATTTAAGCTGTAGAGAATGTGTTAAAGATACTTTGGAATCAAATCTTGTGAAGCTGTACCAGAGAGGTGCACTGGACATTTGTGATATGCAGGTTATATTCACAAGTTTAGTGAAATAGTAAATTTACGTTTAAAAAAGTCTTGGATAAATTTTCTTGGCACAAAGTATGAGTTGACATATAGTGCACTTGTTCAATGAATTTTGTTATTTACAAGAACTTTTTACTACTGTTAAAGATGTGATTAATAGATATTTGTACCCAGATAAGACATTTGCTGTTAGCTCTGGAGATAGAAATTGTCTGTATTTTTTTAAGAAGGAAAGTCTTTAGGTAGATTGTTGTTGTTGCTAACTAACACGTGTACTAGATTAAGGTGATGCATAAATATCCATTTAGAGTTTTAAAAACAGTTTGTGGCAATTTGGATTGATAGAATGATTCAAAGTTGCAGGAAAAGGACCGGTGCAACTTGAGATTGAAATTGAATAAACAATTTTTTTTATCAAATTCCTTATGCATGCAGAGATGAAAAGGAAAAGAAACAATGTATTCATATCTAGAAAATTAATTATATTTCTGTTAAGATTACAAATTTTTTTTGCTTTTAAAAGTATGTAGGGCAGCTCAGAGAAACCTTAAATTTTAAGTTTAATTTAGCATCAGATTTGTATAATTCTGATGAATTTTAAGGATGGTTGAATATTTAGTGTTTGGAATGGGGTCAATAGTCTGACTTACAGTCAGCAGAACCAAACTTTAGATTTCCTGTATTCAGGAAGGACGCATGAAGGTAACATATACTGTGCACTTGTGTTTTATACATGTGTACATGTACATAATTGAAAGGCAGTGTTACAAACTGCAAATTCCGTTTGGTATTTCTAGCGATTCTAATTATGAACAAAAATCAAATTTTGTGACATGGCACATTGCAGAATCGAAAGTTTTCTGTAACATTTCTACGACATACTACCAAAAAGGAAAAACAAAGTCACATCAATTATCATGTTACTTGAATGGTGCATGCAAAAAATGTGCCATGTTACTGATAGCTGTTGCAGACACTTTTGATGAATAAGGAAGCATTATATGTTATATGTAAATTATGGCAGCCTCACCAAGTCTGTATGTGTATTGCAAAACACAATTCTGTGTTTCTGTTAAAAATGTTAAAATTACTGTTATTAAAGAATATAAATGAGATGAGAATATATGATAGGAAATAATATATTTGAGAACTCGAATAAGTTTTAGTGAATGGGTAATAAATTTTTGAGAAGTTATGACGGGTGAAGATAATGTGTGAAGAATCATTGTATAATGATAGGCACTACATAATTGAGAGCTTATAATTAAATGAGATATAGTGAGAGGATACATAATTTGTTTTTTGCTCACCTGAGCTGCTCAGGTGAGGTATTCAGATCACTCTGCGTACGTCTTCCTTCCATTAATTTTTGTTATCGCTACTCCTCCCAAACTGTCACATATAGTGTCATGAAACCTCATATATAGTATCCTGAGGACTTGTAGTTGGTCCTAAATGTAATTGGTATCAGTCAGATTTCCAAGATGGCTGCCATGGTGGCCATCTTGAAAATATTGATATTAGTACTCCTCCAAAACAGACAGTGCTAGGAACATGAGACTTTTATTGTTAGCTTGGGTTAATCATCAAGATGGTCCTTCCTTAAATTTGAAAACATAAAATGATTTTTAGTAGGTCATTGTTGGCCATCTTCAGAATCTTTTTTACGAAATTTGTTTTCTTAATTTCTTCAACATTAAAGGAAATTGGGATTCGTAACTACCTGTAATGGGTTACACATGATGGCTTGATGTTTATGAATGAAAGGTTTTTTGTCATGTTTCCAAGATGGCCGTCATGGTGGCCATTTTATTTTTAAAAATCTTCAAATATTTATAACTCCAGCACCAAACAAGATACTGACATGGGTTTTTCCACATGTTTGATTTGTTCAAACTTTTTCTTGAGTATGTATGAGACTTTTTTGAGTATTAAAAATCCAAATTTGCTGACCTGGCAGCATAAAAAAAATCCTATTATTGCTACTCGTCTAGAATGGAAGTCTAACAAACATGTGACTTGTTTGGAATAAATATGCCTATATTGCTGTCCTTTGGTGCAATCTTGAAAATCTTGTCATGTATCAAATCTTTTTATCCTGTATTTATTGAACACTTAACCATGATCTTTCCTTTCATTAGGCAGTAGCAATCCAAATTATCTCCTAAAACTATTTCAAAGCTTAGTATAAATATCAGCAAAGTCACTCAAGGCGAACGTCAATATCCTTCAGGATCTCTTGTTGCAAGAAGTTTTAACTTGTGAGAATACACGTTTATTATCCTTATTTATGATGATAGAACTACATAATTGAGAACTTTATTGAGATTTTGTGCGTGAGTCGATCAAACTTTCTTGAGAATTAACTGGTGAGAAGTGGCTGTCATTTTAAGGTGAGAGTGTGATGAGCATTAGGATATCTGTTGTGTGAGAGACATTGCTATGTATCTGACAATAAACATAATGTTGTGATTCTATATAGCGTGCTGAGAAGTTGATAGTGAAGTTAGGCAGATTGAATTATACGTAAACTGTTAACAGTGAACCTACTCATTTCCACATAGTGCTATTTCAAATTCAAATGAATAAATCTCAGTTTTGTTATTGCTTCTTATTAAATAACCAGTACCTTTTAGAAAGAAAAACTTACATTCAAAACTTGATTTGAGCTTTTGTGGTTTTTTGACCTGAAATATCTGTCATAAGTTTTTATTAATATGAGGAATATATAGTGCAATTTTTTTAATCAAAAGATAATTGATTCTTTTTATTAAAATCGTATTCATTCTTTACTTACCATAACAATGTTATCAGGATTAAAACTTTTTTTTATATAATTACATGTATAAAAAAATCTGGGGGAAATTTTGTGTAGTATTTTTGGTAGAGTTTAACTCTTTATGATAAAACACTACAGTACTAGTTATTTCCAGATAAAGAATACTTCGATATTACAAGTGTCATGACTAATGGCTTGCAGAATTGTGTATTGACAACCAAGCATAGGACAAATACTGAATCTTCTACAGACAGTCATTGTATACTCCTTCTCTTTTCTTCGCTCTTCTTTTAAACCTTTATCTTATTGCTGTATTTCTGATAGCCTTTCAAATGTAGCCACAAATTGTCGACTTTTGGAGTCACTATAGTTATGATCATAAAGAGATGTTATTGCAACTTATTATGTAGCAGAAGAAATGAAGAAAATTTTAGTTTTGTTGTGCTCATTTTTTGAAAGTAGTGGGATCTGATATCAATTTTATTACTCTCTGGCTATTTTTGGTATTTCACAGAAAAAAAGCAATAAATAATCATGCATTGAAGATTTAAATACTATACTTCAGTTTACAAGTTACGACTAGAGCAAAACTTGGCAAGAAATTAAACTTTATTTCATTATAAGACACCATTTAAACTTACCCTCAGACTGTGAGAACGACGATATCAGCATAGTCATTTCTCCATATACATTGTATTGATCACTTTGTCATTAAATCATGAAATAAATGTCATTCTATCATTCATCCCATCATCATTAACATGAATAAACTATTCTTATGTAATTTCGTTTTGTCTGTGTTATTGTTACGTAGTTTCACTGTGTTTGTTTTGTTGTCCTGCTGGAGACCTTAATATTTTGTGAATTTAGCTCCCTATATAATTCCTATTTAAACAAAGAATTGTTTGTCATTGTGTACAAAATTGTGATGCTAACAGAGTTTGTGTACATACCAAATACAAGTAGAAACACAACTCAATCAACTGGCTTATAAAATGTGGTCACCAATTTTAGGTCACCTGAAGTTTGTAAACAATCATACTTTCGACTTCTCCTCAGAAACCGTCAGTTAGATTTTGATGAAACTTGGTGGTAATCATCAGTCTATGGTGAGGATCAGAATTTGCACTATAGAAAGGGCCGGCTCCTCCATCTCCTCTGAAACTAACGGGTGGATTTAAACCAACATCTTTGACTCGAAAAAATGTTTGGCCTAGATTACTCAGGTGACCGTTAAGGCCCCATTGGCCTCTTGTTAATGGGTGTTTTTAAAACTTTGATTTATTTAATCTAGAACTCCCAAAATAATAAATGCATGTATCAGCTGTAAAAGCTTGGATGCTGTTTGAGTAAGAAACCACACTGCTCGATTTTTTTGTTTACCTGGATAATTAACTTGGAGCACGTTGCAGACTTGTCGCGTGATGACACACGTTTATTGAATCGAAAGAGTCTAGTTTCTGTTTTGGTTGTAGTCACGTGTGGTGTCGACGTTGTCAAATAATTTTTAGTGGAAATAGCGCGACTTGTTTGAAATGTTATTTTATTACGAAGATGCATTATGAATCTTGTGAAGAGTGTATTGTATTTACAATGTATTGTTGATGTTGTAATATGTCTGGCTACGGTGGCGTCATGATTATCCTTCGGCCAAGGTGTTGCAGGCTAGGGCTGTCCTGGCAACGGTCGCCCTCCAATCAGATAACTTATTTCCAGAGCACGCGCCGAGGTCCAAAGGACTTTCGAGCTTGGCCGGCAAACTTCAGTCTGGAACGAGCAGTCCAAATGTTAGGTTACATTTCACGGTCTGGGTGAGTAGACGGTAGCTCACGGGGTGTAGTTGAAACTTAGGGTATTTCAGTCCTTGTAGACATCATTATTATAGGGTGAAGTTTATGTGAATGCTATGCTAACTCGAAATGATTTGTGTAACGGTGGTGGCCTTGCATCTTTGTTGTTTTGATTTGGTATTATGCCTTGTTTGTTTCACTTGCTAGTGTAACGTGTCGAGTGGTTGAGACCGAACACCATCCCACCGCTGCCACCATTTTTATAATGTGTACACAGACTATGGTCATATAAGACCATCTGGGGTCAGGATTCGAGGTTTCGTACAATTAACAATACAGAGACAATTGATTATCTAAACAACAAGCATGTTCACAACTATAACATTGTTGACAAAATAACATACCGAGTCTCTACACGAAGGACATAGGCACGGACTTAGAACCTTCAGTCCAGCTTACTGGACTGGTGTTTTTTCAACCGGTCTTACTGGGCACAAACCTTCACACTTATTCCATGCCTTCAGACTCTTTGAAAACATATATACACCAAGTTTACAAACACTTTTTAAATGCTATGTTTATGTACTAGTTCCAAAAATCAGGTTCCTACACTATACAATTATGAGAATAAATATAACTTTAACTTAACAACTATAAAACCCTATTTGAATCAACTATATATGCTGTAGTTTCAACATGCTCGGCACTTTGTCTGAAGCGTTGGCGCTTTTAGCCTGGACACATGTGTTAAACTTAAAAACATGGTCTTCAATTATCAAAACCAATGAAAGAACAACGCTTTCATATATGCGATACTTGGTTTAAACACCAATAAACTAAGAACCCAAAGTCTAACATTGAGTGACTACGACACATGTGCTGTTTGGTTTCTTATCAATGGGTTCTCAGTCACAGGGTCCGAGACGTCTGTGACTCTCTGAAGCTCTATCAATTCGAACACCAAACTGACGACAAAGTCCCAACCGTTTCAAAGTCAAAGAGCCCGTAAAATATCATCACTGCAGTCAAAGGTCTGTGCAACTACAAGACAACCACAGGAATAACGCCGACAATGCCAAGATCGTCTTTTATATAGTGCCAACAAATCTAATCAGACACTGATTGGTAGTTCTATCAAGTACTATGATTGGTTAAATGAATAAGTAAAACAGCTAGTGAATGGCTGTATTCTGAGACTGAATTGTTTATGTGTTTCAAGCCTACTTTGTCGAGCTTGAATATATCTAATACATGTAGAGAGTGCAGCGAAGCGAGCTTATAGACACCACATACGTAAATAAGAGCGAAAAAGCGTGAAAACTTTCTGCAAAACGAGATCCATAACAGCTGGGATCAATTGATCCCAAGTAGCAGCTTCATGCTTGAAAAGTTCATCGAAAAAACTCATCTAGTGAAACGTTTGTTTGACAAGATGACCAATACATTTCTAGATCCAGTCTTGCCGACGAAATCACACGGGATTTGAAGATAATTTGCATTTAATGTTTCATTAGTCAACTAGTCATATTTTTTAAACTGTACGTATTTGTTTTGTTCAGTTTATGTTATTACAATAACGTTATCTATATTTTATATGAAGAATAACCAAATCAAATAAAAAAGTATTCAAAATGTTATCAAAATTTGCGCAAGTCATCGTGTTCTAGTAGGAACACTCCATTCTGGAGAGCCGAAGGCTGCGAGTTCGAATTCCACCTGCGTCTTTGTACTTTTACTTTTTTGTTTTAATATTTTTATTTCGAAACCTTATATCTAAGTTTAATATAACTTTATCTAATAATTTTTTTAAATAATCATATTTTCGTAAATAATAAGAAATATATAACAGTCAAAATTTGTGGTAAAAAGATAAAAACCATGCAGAAATTTTGAAACTGACAAGAAACTCGGGCTACATCACTACATACAATTTATTAAATAAAGTTCATTTAGCTGCGCTCTCTTGTTGGCAACGCCAATATTCATATTACTAATGTTATTGAGTAATATCATTCGACAAAGTGGTTGTCATGGTTACATAAACACGCAAATTCCACGTATGAGTGGTGCTCTTGTCAACCAAATAGTGAATACCATTCATTAATGTATCGAATATTTCTGTCATCGCGATATTATCTAGAATTGGAATTCGAATACTGCTGTATTTCAGACATGGAATAACATCATAGTTAGTTTTTTCAATTAAAACAAACATAATCATAATTTTTCTTGCATGTTGAAGCATGACATATACATAGAATGATACGTTATACACGAAGTGTCAACAAACGCAACGTCTCCCACCATAGTTAAGTGTCCCTCCATGACCACTTATCAAAGTTAAATCAAAAGTGTCAAAATAGAAGATAAGTCACAAGTGCCAAATTAAACATGGTAGTGATCATGTGTACACTGTTGAGTATT
>JAUMGZ010210175.1:0-12010 GCA_032359645.1 Pododesmus macrochisma | reverse complement strand
CCGATCATTCATGCAAAGTTTCAATGAAATCCACCTTTTAGTTAAGGAGGAGTTTTCCGGACAAGTTACTGCGGACGTCAGACAGGCAGGCAGGCAGGCAGGGCAGGCAGGCAGGCAGGCAGACAGACAGACAGGTGGACTTTTCCAATAACAAGAGGCCAATAGTAATATCCATCTTGTTGCTACCTTCATTGTATAATTCACCTCCAACAATGCACTAACCATTTTAATCCCCTAGTGGCACACCAAGGGCCAAGACTCATCTTTGTCAACAAATCAGTACATGTACCTATCCACTTCTCTCAAGAATGCCTCCTATCAAGTTTGCTATAGTGCTGAACTTTGACCCCTAAACCCACAGCCTATTTTTGTCCCAAGGATCATGCCTTTAACAAACTTGATCCTCCATGTCGCAAGGTTTCTACATATTTAAGTTTTAAACTTGATGCCTAATTATTTATTTAAAAAACAATTTGTGAATTTTGTCAAAAATTGACACTATTCCTAACTTGATTGAACGAATTACCTTCACTAAAGGATACTTCCAACCCAGTTTCGTTGAAATTGGTAAAGAAGTCAAAACTGTGACAAATTTACATACTGTTCCGTATTTGCTATTTTGAACTTTGACCCTAAAATGTTTACAATTTTTAGTTTAAACAGTATTTTATTTAAACACTACATATCAAATAGTACATACATTATACAAGTTTACATGAATAAGGACTCAGAAACAAGTTACAATTTGAATACTTGGTTTTCCATGCCCAAAAGTTTACAACAAATGCAAGCATTTTAAAAGCACTTATTTTCTAGTTTATTATAAGATTTTTGGCCCTCTAGTGGCAAAACCCCATTATTTAAACAAACCTGAGTTAACTTCCCCAAAAATTTGGTTGCCATTTTTTCAAAGTGTGATCCTATTAAGGTAAATAATACTTGATTGGGTCAAAGTTTAACTCAATACTACAACAAATATATCAACTTTACACATTTTCAAAACATTGCCTCAAAAACAACTGGACTGATTCCAACTCGACTTGGCAGCATCTATGAAGTAAGGACATTCAAATTATTTGAATCCTCGTGCTCAGCTGCAAATAGTTACACTAGGGAAATAAAAATAAACAAAGAAACAAAAGGCCTAGAAATAAAATCTGAAATGCTGTATATATATATATATATATATATCATTCTTGGTGCATTGAGCAACAACTACAGTTCCAGGCTGGACACTCTGATCAAAAATAGATTACACATTTTGGGTTCAAAGTTCCATATAGCAAATATATTTACTTTAAATATTTTCAACTTCTTCAAAACTAATAGACCAAGTTAAATTTACTTTTGATGGAAGTGTCCTTAAGAGAAGGGCACTCCAATTTGATAAAATGATAAGACTTGGCCCGTATATCAGATTTCCAACTCAATGCTGAAAAGGTCTCATATATCTGTTATTGGTTTAAATAAAAAGAAAATGACATTTTTAAATACAGTGTTTTATTAAAAAAAAAACGATAAAATTTGAAAGGTAATGTTCAACATGATTACAAACAAAGTTTCCAGGCCTTGAAAATTTCAGAAAGTTACCTTACGTTTCAGGTAAAAACAAATTTACAGATGTACATTTAAATACAAGAGTAATTTTGTCTATATCATTATTTCTATAATATAAACTAAACTAATTCACTGCAAACTGCACTCGCAAAAAATAAAGTCAAACTGTCATATAAAGATTTTATATAAATAAATATTTTATCTAAATAAATATTTTATCTAAATAAATATTTTATCTAAATAAATATTTTGGAAAACATAATAAAATAGAACAGTTAAAGTTTACATTATTGTTTGTTTAATCAAAACAATATTCATCAAACCATCTGATTGAGTAATTAGGTTTTACTAACTTTTAATAAACATTTTTATAAAAAAAAATTGTACTTTTTTCTATAAAGTTTTTTTTTTAAAACCAATATTTCCTTTCTTCGCAGTCTTCAATCACAATTACAGCGTTGTTTGCTGAACAATTGATGAAGCTTTAATGAAATTATACATTAATTGAGCACCTGATATAAGACTTATTTTTCTTGAACAAATAGATTTTATAAATATCATTGCAAGGTTAATATTGGCAGCTGGTCCATGTTTTTTCCCTTTTTAAGGACTTTACCATCATTTTTTAAATTATTCTTTTGTCTAAGCAGCCATGTAACTACAGATGTACTGCAGTAAAGACATTAACTCAATTTCTATCTATAATGTGGAGATTAACGTCTTCAGCGTACCATAAAGGCCATTAGAAGACAGGAAAAACTCTATCCAAATCTTACATGTATAATGATTTTTAATAGTTCTTCCATTTTTTCATTGCTGACATAATGTATAACAATCCCAACATATTAAGAGCAGTTCCACTTGAACTCCTTTGTACAGAACAACTCAAGTCAATGTTCTATTCTTCCACCAACATAATGTTGAAAACATTAAAAACAATTCATTAAACATAATTAAATGCAAACAGTAAACTAAAGATCAACTTTTCTTCATTATTCTAAAATGGCAGCCATTTAAATAAATTTTCATCATAAATAATGTTGACAGAGTGGTGAGGGTTTGCATTCAAACTAAATTTCTAACATATATCCCATATATTTTGTCTTTTTAAACACAACTTTATTTTCTGTGCAGATATCTTGGATAAAAATGAATTTATTATGAACACAATATAGGATTATACTTAGTGTCAGGAAATTGACTAAATTCAATGAAGTGCCAAAAAAAAGAAATAGTGCAAGTTTCAGTGATGCTTGAAAGCAGATTAAAAGTAAACGCAACATAAAGCATATACATCCTAACCCTGCAAGCTTAACATTACACATGACGCGTCTAGTCAAAGCATTAAGAACAGTTAATCACTGGTAAATCAATAAAAGAACTACAAAACTGCATTTTTTATGCTTGACTACCATCCCCAATCTCTTAAACATCTGCATATACACACATTTTTAAAGTTAAAAAAATTTGGTTAGTTTAAATTTTATTTGGGGCTTAAAATCTAAAAGTTACTTGAGTCATCAACCCTCTGGACCACATTTTGTCATCCGAAAACAAAGAAGGAAAGCTTTCATATGAAACTACAGGGTATCATATATGGTCCATACAGACAATACTTTCACTCATATATATGCATTCATACACAAAGCATGGACACAGTCACTGAAGTTATCAAGGGTTGAAAAAGCTAATCATAAAAACTTAATATTATCACCCCTGTATTCTGAATCATTTACAAGTCATCCATGTATAAATCCTTGCTAGGTTTTAAAGTTTAATGAAAGCTTAGAATTTTACTCTCTGAGTTCTCCTTAGTTTCTTATATTACAGTCTTTGGAATACACCAGCCATTATTAAGCATTTAATTTTCATGCAAAAATTAAGCTATTTTTTAAAGAATTTTGCTATCTGTAACAGTTCTAAACAGTCTCTTGAAAACACCAGTCTTTTATTATTTTAAGAATTTAATTCTTATTAAAAAATGAAGCTGCTTCTACTGAATTCCACTGTCTGAATTCTAATTCCCATGTAAAAAATTAAGCAATTTCTATAGAATTTCACTGTCTAAATCCTCTATTGGGTCTAAGGGTTCTCCAGAAACCACTAATCCTTTTTCGTACAGAGATGCAGCTATTTCAAGTTTCTGTTGTAATGTATCAAGTGGCAGACTCTCAATGGTGACAAATTCTGGGTATGCATGAATTAGAAATTCAACTGCAGGTGCCACTTCAGCCTGTATTTCTATATACTGGGCATCTTTACCATGGTAAATTCGAGAGTTCTCAAGATTGTGATAAATTCGCACTGCATCCTCTTCTGTCAACATTCGAAGCACTCCCTTCCGTACAATTTTGATGGCTGTGTCTGGCTCAAGTTCAGTAGCACCTACAACACACTTTTTCTTAGCATCCCATCTTTCACCATTGCCCTGAATACCACAAGATTTCTCTTGCTCAGACAAAACCGGTGGTAAACTATCGTGAACAAATTGTTTCCCCATTTGGTCACAGGCAAGATCTACAGGAGCATTGCTTATTAAGCGAAGCATTAACTGTTCAATTTTCCTCAAGAAGCTTTTCCGCTCTGGTGTTTCAACATCAGAATTTGTGATTCCCATATAATGAAGATAGTCTTTCGGCAGACCTTTCCTGAATTCTATATCATCTGCCATTGACAACTGCAATGCTGCAGGCACCAATTTTTCAAAAAGGTCACCCCATGTGTTCTTCTGGTAGCAGGATACAGTGATGTGGAGTGAATGTTCATCTTCGGTTTTACCTTGGTGTATTGTACCTGTCAACAGTAAATAATGAAAATAATAGCAACCACTTGTTATAACAATTAAACTATTATCTCAATGCAGTTTAAAATCAATTATTTTGCAACAACGTTTGCTAAAAGAATATAAAGATTGAACGAAACAAAAAAGGATTCAATATAAGAACTTCTTACCTAACTTACTATGAAATCTCTAAAATTTTGCATTGTAGGCATACTATAATGTTTTTTTCTAAACTATCTCCATATTAATTCATTAGCATTGCTATAGAACAAATCTATTCAATAGTGTCACACCAATAGTAACAGTACTAAATAATCAATTTTACCTGATTAAATTTCCCCCAAAACAATGAAACAAATGTACCGGTATAAATAACTCAACACTACTGTGGAGCCTTAGTATTGAGAAACATTCTTTTGGTAAGTTTCAAATAAACATATAACCCTTATTTTTCACTGTTTTACTGTAGCATAATGCTATTTATGGTGACCAAAAGCTGACCCTTTTTTCCCTTTATTCTTACTACATAAAGCACTATATACATTGTACAAACCTCTGGGAAAATACAGCAAGTCTCCAGGTCCTAAGACTACTTCAAGAATAGGTTTTCCCACATCCTCTTCCTTGAAGTTACCACTAGAGTACCTAGGAAGATTTTCAGCCTCTGTTCTTGGACTGTACAACCTCCAATGTTTCTTGCCTTCCAGCTGTAGAATAAACGCTTCTATGTCGTCATAGTGTGGTGCAAAACCTTGAGTGCCAGGAGGCGTCAGATACACATTGGCACCAACACAACAGCCAAAGTATTCCTGCAACATAGACAGAAGCTTCCACACATTCCTCGAATAAGTTTGTGGGTTCAACATGCGAACAGAGCACCCATTCTGATAAAAGTCCCACACTGTGGGGGCATAAGCTCGACCTACAGGGTTATGTGTTTCTCTCACACCATTAGTGTAAGAGGTGACGTCTAAGTTAACAGAGTACTCAATATTTTCCTCCCGTAAAATTCTATCCAGCTCCGACGTGCTGAACCATCCATCATTATACTGCTGCATGTGACGTTTGACTAGTAGTGGCTTCCTTTCCCACAATTCTTTAAAGAATTTCTCTGGTTTCACTGGATGAATCAAACATTCAAATATTTTAGATGCCTCCTGTGAACTGTCGAACATGTAGGGTAAGGTTTCTGTATCCAACTCTTCATCGTCCAATGACATGGCTTCCTCAAGTTCTTCTGTACTCTGATTCTGGCCATTCTCTAACTTCTTTTTCTTGCTATGGGGAGCTGCATCACTATCCTGTAATGTGAAAAGAAAAGTGTAAGTAAAGAAGACAATTAAAATAAACAATGCATACATGTGAACCCTCCTGATTTCGTCGGGATACTCCCGGTATTGAAGGGTGTTTCCCGGTATCCTGATCGGGAAACGAAATCTCCCGTTATTGAGAAATGTGTGAGTTTGTTAAAAGTCGCCAGATTTTGGATTCTCTTTGCCTTGAAATAGGGTCATTGGCGAAGTTACTGTCGCCATGCTTATTGTTAACAGCTTACAGTTGTCAGCATAAGTCTCGTGTTAACTAGGTCTTATAATTTGTGTTCCCATCCATGACTGATTAAGACTAAGGGATTGAGACATCGATGTACAGGGGATTATCACACCTTCAATGATCATAATTAATGAAGCATGCTGTGTGATTCCAGGGTTCTCCCTGTGTCAATCAGGCTGTTATATTAGCATACAAGTCGGACGCCAAACAATTTTATTGGTTGTTCAACGATAATGGGATGGATTTAAATAATCTGACAGTTAACAGAACAACATGTATTAAAAATAAAAGTATTAAGTATTTTCTAACCTGTTTTTCATTTTGAAAGACTGCTAAGTATCCCCAAAAAACACAAAGATATGATGGAATCAAATAATTCAGAATGCAATTTTCTTTAGTCGAAAAAATCTCCTGATTTGGGACCCGATCTCCTGATTTTCAGGGGCAAATCTCCTGATGAGCAAGCTGGAGGGTATCACATGTATGAGTGTATAAGCTGAACTAGGGTAGAGGAGTAGACAGTCAGTTTTATTTATTTGACCTATGCTTATCATAATTGTGTGCTATCATTGTGCATGGTTTTTGTTGAAGAACAATTCTTTATTTTGTTGATAACTTGTCTTCCCAACAGGTCCAGTGCCAACACCGCCATCTAGTGGTAGAGCATCCACCCACACGATTCCAGGATCTGGGCATGGCTCAGCTAGGGGGGCACCACATTCATCTCATTCTCAGGAAATATCTGTGGAGATGCCTAAAGAACGGCAGACAACCATGGAAATAGCCACAGTAAGGATCAGTTTTCATACAAATTGTTATTCAGGTTTGAATGCTGTGTCTTTACTTAGAATTGAACACTTTTCTATTTATGTTGATTTTGCAGGGTCAATCCCTCCAGATTGTGTACACCAGCACTATTTTTGAGCCCATGGTAGTGTTTGAGATCCAGAACATTTGGTTTAAATGGCCTAATCAGCCATAGAATTCAAATATGTACTCAATGTTGTTTATACAGTAATTTTATCATCCTTCCTTGTGCATTTTTTACCTTGAATAATCTTTCTCAGGCATTGTCGGTCATTTCTTTAAATTACTTTATGAGACCTTTGCAAGTCTGTTTTTGGTTTACATGAAAAATAGTTTCTAAGTTGCAATGCACTGTTACTTGCCGAGTATCAGTATTCTTTTTGCTATATCTAAATAAAAATTAGAAAAATGGGTTAAGTACAACATAGTTTGTATGAATATTTCATTAAATTGAAATAATGTCATCAATAATGACTTTCTATTTGTTAATTATACAATGTAATGCTTATTGGTAACAGAGACTCCAGCCACACGGAAAGACTCAGTTGTATCTTGATTTGATGCAAATGTTCTTTAAATAATACCTGAATTCACTGTACTCAGTCCGTTGTGTGTTGTTGTCGCTAATCAGACTGAAAGATAATAGCAATTAAGTCGGCAGAATAGAGATTTTATTTTTTAATCAATGAAATGTAGCAGAATTATTGAAGATCAGTGCACAGTCATCAATTTATCATTGATTGAAATTGAATACAGTCATTAAGTGACCTTTCATACCTTCAGTTGTAGAGAGTTCAGTAGCTGTTTATAATCTGAAATTTTAAACTGTGTACCGGTATTCAGAACATTATTGAAATATCTTATGAAATTTTATCTTCGTCTTTTCTTCAAAACAAAGAGTGGTTTGAATGTTTAAAGTCAAACATATACATTGTATAACTATGTGCAGTTGATTGTATTATATTTTTATAATGTTAAATAAACACAAGTTTAACTTAAAACAGATAAAAATACAAGCTGAACAAATATGCGAGGAGTCATTTTAAAGCTGAAAATTTTGATACACAAGGAATCTGTATTCTATGTTCTGTTTATAAATCAGCTATCTCTTTAATGTAATCAAGTACTTGTAATATAACCTGCACTGTTTAAACAGTTGTTCATGTAAGACACAATACATTACTATAAACTCATATCTGAATGTCCTTCACAGTTAACATGTGATAATGTCCCTTTGTATGGTGCAAGGGAGATAATCCTTTATATATTTTTACAACAAATATCCATGCTACAATGTCATGTCATGAAGGAATATCTAATATATGTATATTAAATCAAACATGTCTAACCAAATTTGAATTTGCAGCAATTTAAAAAGCACTTATATGCATTTTGGAGAAAAGCACACAGATATAGATCAGTATGTATTATATATAGTGTAACCATGGTGACAGCGGTGTACTGCTATATTACGACATGTTAAAATGACTCCTGAAATATCTGACCAGAGTTACAGAAATACAGAAAAAAAATTAAAAATAAATTTGAAAATATTAATTTTTTTCACAAAGTATTGCTTGTATTCTTAATTAACCATGTATTTTCAAAGAAATTCTAATATTGAAAATTAAATTTAAATCTAAAGAGTTCAAAAATAAATCTACAATCATGAAGATATTCTTTAATCAACTTGAGTCATTTGGCATGTCATTACGGTTACTATATCACGGTAAATGTACTACTTATACTGGATACGGGCTACAGAGGTTAAAGCTACATATAGTTATATAAATTTGGAGTTTTAATTGGTTTGCATGGTCAACATAAGTTTAGTGGAATAAACAATATATTTATCATATTAATACTGTGCATATTATGCTCAAATGAAATATATTTTTTCTTGTGATAGGTCAACAAGAACTTGAACTTAAAACATTGAACTTTTTAAAATTGAAGTAAATCTTTTATCTTCATTATGTTTATGAATTCCCTAATCGTTAAATTTAATAATAAGGTAATTAATTGTACAAAGAGTTTTACTTTTTCATCATACTGTTAATTATTCAAATGATGTGGGACTTTTTACACAATACATGCTAACACTTAGTGTGTAGTAAGTAGTTAAAAGAAAATTTTTTATGAGAACAGATAAGATAAATTTTATTGCACCATTTTTGGGCCCTAAGGGTCATAACCCGTACATTAAGGAATGCATCTAACAAGAATTAGGAAGCCAAAATAACAGAGATAACAATACTCAATATAATGACTATGCAATCTAACATGATTTAGTAAGTGTGTCTAAAGTTAGATCTTTAGAACATGCATAAATTGTTAGACTCTTGTGGACTGTGTATACCACTCAGACCATAATAGAAATGTCCTGTAGACAAGTTAGAAGACTTATTATGTAGATGTCTAAAGCCAATATTATACCTATACAGGGAGCAGAGTAGTTTAATGCTAGATTGAAGGGCTTCTGTGACTCAGATGTCACTCATTATTGAAGTCATGATCATGAGTTTGAATCCCTTTTGAATTAGACTTTATTTTACTTATGTGAGGGAGTTATCAAACTACTGCACTTACAATCATTAAAAACCCACTACAAAAAACAACAAACCACTAATTTAACCCATTAATTTATGTGTGACAGCTTTTGCAAAAGTTGCACCATCCCATTAGATTTGATTACAGCTATTTATTTCATCATATATATTGGCAACAATGTAGATATTAACAGACATAATTCCTAGCATGTTGTCATTGGCCATTACTTTCAGCACCGTTAGAATGATGTTATAATGGCCATTACTTTCAGCACTGTTAGAATGCTGTTATAATGGCCGTTACTTTCAGCAGATTTGAAGTGTTGTTGGCCATTACTTTCAGCAGATTTAAAGTGTCGTTGGCCATTATTTTTTAGCAGATTTTACAGTGCAATTGGCCATTACTTTCAGCAGATTTGAAGTGTCATTGGCCATTACTTTTTGGCAGATTTAAAGTGTCATTGGCCATTACTTTTTGGCAGATTTAAAGTGTCATTGGCCATTACTTTCAGCAGATTAGAAATTGGTCATTATATACATTTTAGCAGATTTGAAGTGTTGTTGGCCATTACTTTCATCAGATTTGAAGTGTAATTGGCCATCACTTTCAGCAGATTTGAAGTGTCGTTGGCCATTACTTTCAGAAGATTTACAGTGTTGTTGGTGATTACTTTCAGCAAATTTGAAGTGTCGTTGTCCATTTCATTCAGACTGATTTGAAGTGTCAGTGACCATTACTTTCAGCCTGATTTGAAGCGCGTTGGCCATTTCTTTCAGCAGATTTGAAGTGTTGTTGGCCATTTCTTTCAGCAGATTTACAGTGTTGTTGGTCATTACTTTCAGTAGATTTGAAGTTTCATTAGCCATTACTTTTAGCAGATTTGAAGTGTTGTTGGCCATTACTTTCATCAGAATTAAAGTGTCGTTGGCCATTACTTTCAGCAGATTTGAAATGTTATTGGCCATTACTTACTGTTGTCAACCATTAATTTCAGCAGATTTAATTTTTCGAATAAATATGTGCACCATTCAATGCCTTGTTTTAATGGAATTCAATATCAATGAGCATTAAAACCATGCTTTGCATAGTCATTATTGAAGAGGGGTACAAAAATGTAATGGCATTTAATTAAATAATAGCCCTTTTAAATGGAGATAGAAAATTATGTTAAAAATAAGGTTCTTCCCATTAGATAGCAGCAAGTAAAGGTGTACATTATTAATGGCTGGAATGATAATGGTTCATTGAAGGTCATTTAATGAGGTATATTGGTATTGGAGTTAGTTAGTTATGGGTAGTGAGTGGTCTCCATCTGTTCAAATGACGAAATAGTGCTGAAACTGACCTTTATGTGACATATTTATTCATTGTTGAATTAGAAATAAATTTTAAATTGTGTTCAAATTTTAAAATTTGCTAAGATGATCAAATTACGGATAATTGATTTAATCTTTAGAACAAATTTCATATAAAATTACCAGAGTTATGGTCCTTTTATGCATACTGTAATCATTATATTGATATATATGTTCAGGATATTATATTCTTGGAGGTTGATCAATTCAAATAGATTGCTTGTTGTTTTGGTAGAACTTAAGGACATACATTACAGTTTATATGGCTGTGTTTTACAAGCAAAGCTATACACTTTCATTGTTGTAGCTCTGTATAGCTGTGTTTTACAAGCAAAGCTACACTGTCATTGTTAGCTAGCTGTCATCATTTAATTTCAGTAATTCACTGTTATGTTATATGTAGAAAATAAATCCTGTTATTATATTTATCTGTATTTCATCTGTCATATTCTGATGTCTGAATTCTCTTGTTTCTGCCGTTGGTGTACATAGACACCAGAATTATCCCCAACAGACCTCTTAAGAACACTCAACATACTGCCTTATGTCTAAAATTACAAACCCTTCATCATGTTTTTGTAATAATTTCACACTCAAGCTCAGAGCAAAACCATATGTAAACCCAAGGTAACGTGAGATAAGGAGAGATAAAATATCATAAATGTTGGATTGTGACGTTCCTCTGTTTATGCAAGGAGGATCAACTTGTCAGTATAAATATTTTATCAAACTACAATTAAACTGATTAATAATAGGTCTATATATGTAAATATTACTACATTTTTATGTCCCTGAACTAAAATCAGTGGAATGTTATTAGTAAATTGATGCTGTCTATCCATCTGTAGACAAGTTTGTTTTCACAGGATATTTTTAGTTTCAATATTTGGAAGAAGTCAAAACTGGGTAAATTTGTTTCTTGTCAGAAAAAGAAAAATCCAATTCAAAATACATGTAATTATCATCTTGGGTCATGAACATTCTTGTACGATTGTCAGGGTTGTCAACCTGCTTGCATGTTCGTGATTATTATCCGGGTTGTCAACGTGCTTGCATGTTCTGGATTATTGTCAGGGTCATCAACATGCTTGAATGTACTGGATTATAGTCACAATCATAAACATCCTTGAAGGTGCTTGATTATAGTCACAGTCATCAACATGGTTGTATGTGCTGGATTATAGTCACAGACATCAACATGCTTGTATGTGCTGGATTATATAGTGACGGTCATCAACATGCTTGTATGTGCTGGATTATATAGTCACGGTCATCAACATGCTTGTATGTGCTGGATTATATAGTCACAGTCATCAACATGCTTGTATGTGCTAAACGGGTTCCCAGTTGTGTCATACTAACAACTGGTAAAGGCTATTGTGTTGACGGCAACGATTGGACCGTTGCG
>JAUMGZ010210164.1:0-12010 GCA_032359645.1 Pododesmus macrochisma | reverse complement strand
GGGCACTAGGTGGTACAAAAGTAAGCCGTCTTTTAGTATTATTATTTGAGTCTCACAAGTGCTCTCTAATAGTAAGAAGAAAAAAAAAATAAATAAAAAATTCATCTGGGAAAAAATTTATGTTACAGTAAAGGTTTCTTTGCTCTGTATACAGTATCAGTATAGGTGAAATACATTTCTATAAACACAAATGTTTTTAAAATAAGAGAATGCTTTCATCTTCAATTAAAAGGAAATAAAAGCGTTATTATACTTCTGATTATACCTTTATGGTTACAATTTACCAGCCTTTTTTGTCGTTTTAATATATTGTAAAATAGCATGAGCTGTCTCATCATCCTCTTTAAAAATAAGAGGTAACATAAATTCCTTATCACTCTCACATACGGTATATTTCAATATTTGCCTTTGTAACATAAATTTACTGCAGTGCATTAAATAATGCTCTACTGTTTCTGGTTCAGTACATTCATCACAATTTCCCTCTGAGTGTTTATTTATTTTGTATAAATGATAGTTTAAATTACAATAACCTATTCGTAATCGTGTATAATCCTTTAGTTGTACTTTAGTCAATTTAAGTCTCTTTTTCTTTAATTTTACTTTTGGTTGATTCAATTTTGTGTATTTACCAGTTATACTATTACTCCATTGATGTTGCCATTTTTCTTCAGTTTTTCTATTAAGGATACATTTTATTTCTGTTTTAGTATACCCTGTATTGATATCTATATTCTTATGCTGTAGTCCTAACTTTGCAGTAGTATCAGCAATCTCATTACCAATTATTCCTATATGACTTGGGATCCATTCTAAATGAATGATTCTATTTTTAAGTGTTGTATATAATTCAAGTATATGCAAAACAATAGGGTCATGTATTTCAGAGATTGATTTACTGAGTGCTTGTAATGATGATAATGAATCTACCAGAATAACAACTTCCTTATAATCAGTACTTTCAACCCATTTAAGTGCTAGAAATATAGCATATAGCTCGGCAGACATAATAGACACATGATTGTTTAATCTTTTAGATACATATACTTTATCTTCCTGTACAATAAATGCACATGCTGTTATACCTGTGTTTGGATGCTTAGACCCATCAGTATATATTTGTTTAAATTTTGACCATTTTCTATTGATGAGATTATTTACTAAGTGTTGGGATTTGACTGGTTCCATTTTTTTATCTATAAATTGATGTAATTCTGTTGAGATATTAGGTTTCAATATTTGCCATGGTGGATAGTCTGTATATTCAACTGTAGATTGTTTTGTAAGTTTTACTAATTGGCGGAAGCTTCGGGAACAGCATCCATATGTGGCAACAAACATGGTGCGTGGAATAAATAAACAAATATTACTATAAATTGAACTTAAAAATTTAATCTTGAAATAATAGTATGAAACAAATTAGAATTTTATTGAAGCATGTACATTTCTTACGTAATTTTAAGCTCTGTATTTGTAGATAATTGTGATAGTGTCATAGCAACATTTATCGTTGTATTAATACTGTACATAGTTCATTTGCAATAGACAATGTAACTATATAGATAGATAACATGATATGTACATCACAGTTGTATAATTCACGATTGATGTTACTACTGATGATATGTCCTTTTTGAGCTACAAATTGGTTTTTATGGCAAAGTGAATGCCTGTTTTGTAATTTTGACAAAACAATTCTTTACGTATAGACATAGACGAAACTAGCAGTTGGTTTCTGATGTTGGGATGGGTATGTCTGGTTTATAGCTTTCAACCTTTCTGGTTTGTGTTATACGTTTAAACGTGGATTTTAATTTGTGTTTGATTCCATTCATCTTGTTTTTTTGTTTTTTTATATTGTATTCCTTTTTAAAATACACATCATGTCCACTCAAACCAATAAACACAGACATATTTTTAATCAGTTTATAATACTTTGTTTTTTGTTTGTGTTCAACAGATTCCATTTGCTTGAAACGGTTCTTGATCGATGGAAGACTGATGGGCTTAACAGTCTAAAGTACAAAGCAATTTCACGGAAGATGAAGTTGTACACCTATGTTTTGGCCGACCTTGATCAAACTGACCCTGTCTACTCGTCAGAGAAGGCAAACATTAGCCGCGTAAACGAGGATAATGTACCACGTGTCCTAAACAAAGACGCAATACGTATCTTAGATAAGCAAAATCAACAAAAGAAACCCGTGTCACATGACACAACAAAACGTGAAGATCAAAGTCGCCACGTTGATCATGATAAAATGAGAAAGGCCGATAATAAGTTCGCAGAAGACAAACGGAACTTTAACATGAAAATAAACAGTACAGAAAATAATCCTCTTATAGGTAATCGCAACAACAGTAGTCAAAAGACACCAAGATATAGTGAAGGTGCCTCCGAAGTAACGAAAAAATACAGATTAGTGGCGTCTGTGCATACCGAGTTGTCTAACTTGGAAAATACTAAAAGGAATGTCGAAGAAGGCAATCAGCCAAACGTTGTTTTTAAGAGACCCACTAAAAACACATTCGACAATGTTCCTAAATATTCAAATAACATGGAAAACGTAAGTACTAGTCAACATATGCTACGTCAACATGAACGAGGCGAACAAATATTGTCAAAGGAAACTACAACATTTGTGCCATTTAATACAAACATAGAAAGTAATCTAAATAGAGATAGAAAAGTGGCATTTAAACTCTCGTCCACCCAAAGTCCAAAAACTAATTTTCTAAAGAATTCGGTCAACCGTAAAGCTGGAAAAGACGTTGTTTATGGAATGCATAAACCTTTAGGTGATTATGAACATGTACGTAGAGACCACAAACACAGCGATGACACAAAAAAAACTAGCACACATCCTGGTAGGCCATATCAAACCAACCCAGCTCCATTGGAAAACAGACCTCAAAACAAGCAACGGTTTGAAAAGGATCAACATGAAAAGAAAACTTTTGATGGCAAACAACTGAAATATGAACGTGAAGATAGCAAATCAAAAGGAAATGATGCACGGAACAGCGTTAAAGGGAATATACAATTAGACTATAATCGTGGATATAAGCACAAAAATACTAAGTACAGTCAACAGAAAACAAATTATCACAACACAAAATTTCAAAGACAAAAATTTGGATAATTGCATGTACAATAAAAAATGTCGAAGTTGATTTTATTAATTCACTTATATTTTCTATTCAAACATTATCTGTGCTGGGTGACTGTCTGCACACTCGAGATTTGATATTCTTTGCCATTTATTCGCTCTGTTTTATTTTCTGTTTTTTTTTTTAAATATTTTTTATTTCAGTTTTTGATACAAAACATATTACAAATAATACAAGTATACATACAATTTAATACAGCGAAAGTTGACACAACATTAAAACAATCACAAAGATCAATTGAAGCTTCTATTAAGGTACCTACTATAGTAACTATGGCTACAATGTATATTGGTTATTTTCAGCTATCGTCTTTTCCGATGAAAGGGAAATCGGCCAATTAGTCCAGGTCAGCTCAATTAAACCATCAATGGTCATCGAGAACACATAGAGGGAATGAGTTGAATCAATTTTAGAGTGGGTCTGTTTTATTGGCGTTTAACGTCCCTTAATTAAACATATGTTCAGGTCATATAGAGACGGTGTTTACTTGTCATAGTCCACAGTGATGGCGACTTTAAAGTGCTCTCTTACTGAAATACCATGCAAAAGACACATACACATGATATTTCACTCGGTCACATTATGCTGAAACCGAGCCAAATAGTCCTCCTACCAGGAAATGCTGAGCCCTTAGCAGAGTGCGAGAAGATTACCTAATGTTAACGTCTTAGGTTCGACTCGGCCGGGGGATCGAACTCGCGCACGCCGGAACACGAAGCGAAAACTCTACCTTTGCATTACTGCTCCTGTCAATATTACAGTAAGTGTTACCAACAAAATAGAGACGAGAAATTCCTAATATTATTTACTTGCTATTTTATACGTAATAATTTAAGTGTTTTTTTTTTTGTTAAAGACCGACTTTTTAAGTGACTATTTTTTGTAGTTTAGCTCGAAAAAAGCCTTGTTTGGTTGAGAAAAGATACTTGTTAAGCAAGTATGTACATGTATATACCACCAAGAAATCCTTAATAGTATACATGTATTACACCTTACGCCGAAA
Organism: Pododesmus macrochisma; assembly: GCA_032359645.1. Taxonomy (NCBI): domain Eukaryota; kingdom Metazoa; phylum Mollusca; class Bivalvia; order Pectinida; family Anomiidae; genus Pododesmus; species Pododesmus macrochisma. The sequence goes on along the minus strand of JAUMGZ010210164.1, from coordinate 7,836 downwards.
TCTCTCTCGTTGTCACGGATGATAGCGCGAGTGATACTTTTTGTGGGAAGAAACCGGAATGTCAGGAGGTCATCCACGTGCTCAGGTTTGCGATCTTTGCACCATCCCACTTATAACACCGCGTATCGAACCCGGGCCGCATTGGTGAGAATAGAACGAGTTTCCTCTGACTTTCTACCCGCTTTTATATATGGATTGTGCGGGAGAAAGTCAGAGCTCGTTCCTATATGAAAAGTGGATAGTTTGCTACCCAACTTTTTGGCGCTCGAAATGGGGGCCATCTTTCTTTTGTTTTGACCTGTAAAATTATTTTTTCTGCAGTAATCAAAAGTTTAACATTATTGTAACAAACAGGCAGTGGTATGATGTTCCAGCAACGACATATATTGCTGCTACGGAAGATATTTTCAATTTAGTGTTGTTTTTCAGTAAAAATCAAGAAGCCATCTTGCCGACGTTATCACACGGGATTTGAAGGAATTTGCGTAAATGACGTAATGGTTGTAATTCTAGGACAAAATTTTGTCACGTGATTCAGTCAAAGATGGCTTCTTGATTTTTATTGAATGACGTCAGATCTCATCGTGCATTACGCTAAAAAAGATCTAAACTTTAATAAAAGTGTCTCAAATGTATTAATTCTTCCTGACATCTCGATCTTCGGCAGAAAACATAGGAAAACAATATTTTGTTTTTATATACAGTAGTTTTCCGTTATGACGTCAGCATACTTGCCAACTGTTCAAAATTCTAATGGGGTAATAACGCGCGAACGACATTTTCAGATAATTTCCTTAAAAATATCGCTCGCGTGCAGTGACGTAAAGGTGGTACTTTTTACATGAAATTGTAAAATTGCAATAAACTGATGTGATTCACATGCCATTCCCTTTGTGCATGCCATTCAATTAATTAAAAATATTAATTAACTGGTGTGTATTGTTATCTGACCATGTTTCTTCGCATCGTTTTGCTACCATGACTGACATAGAAATGTCTATTACACACCTGTAATGTCCAAAAAAAAAAATATTTATAGAATCACTCATTAATTCCTAACATAATAAAGAGGATGTAAATATGACAAACATAGCTTTCTTTATAACTATATACCAGTGTATATATATATACTAACTCTAACATACTCCTGTTCAGAAAAAAATTGTTGAAATCATGGTTTATAAATTGCAAATCATTATTGTTAAATTTCGGAGTTGTAATTATAAACAGCTGGGATTTATTATTCCAATTAAAAACATAATTGATCACTTATGCTTAAAGCAACAGTTTAAAGACGCATCATAACTGTATCGCTCTCATGAAACTCACTTGTTAGTTGTAATTATAAACAGCTGGGAGTGATACGTTAAACGCAACCCAGTTGCTAGTTGTAATTATAAACAGCTGGGAGTGATACGTTAAACGTATTCCTTCCAGTGAACAATAACTATATTTTAACAAGTCCGGTCCAAGCTAACAAAAATACAAACACACTGCAGTGCATCGTTTTTCAACGAACGATTATATGTGCTAGATATAACACAAAAATATATAATAATCGAGTGAAATTATCAGTAATTCATCTTAACAATATTCGATTATTGATTGACTGTGTAATCGAAGAAAACCCTACTTTCAATTATTGTTGATACTTGGATTTATACTTTAATGCTTTGTTTTCGGGGGGCAACTTATATGGCGATCGTTTGAAGCGTGTAATTAATCAAGCATCTAAAAAAAAGTCCGTGAGAAGACATTTTGAGCAATCTCTTGATTATCCATTGAATGTCACATACATCCAGCGTTTTGATCGGTCTTACTATAAAATCATCATCATTGAAGGGATGTCCTCAAGGAATTCCTTCTGAGAAGTCAGTGCTGATTGGTCAAAACCGGGTAATTATAAATTTAGGAGTGAAAAAATTAAAAAGCGGGAGAAATTACAAAATATTGAAAAACGATAGGGAAATCGGGGAAAGTGACAAACTTCGTGAAGATCCCGCCCAAATCGGGAAAGTTGGCAAGAATGCGTCAGAAAAAAAACGCTATTAACTCCCGTTGCACTTTGCAGAATATTGCGTAGCGAATTAATGGAAAATACACCATTTGCAAACAGACTGAATGTCAACGTTGTACATTTATCGTCGTCTTCTTAATCGGAAAAGAGACATGTAAGTAACATTGTTAATTCTTCAAAACGAATACATTGTATTTGTATTTAGGAAATATCATATTGATGTTTAAAGTTTGGGCTTTGAGTTAATTCTTTCTGCAGTTCACTTGACAACGAGTGTCTTTCCGGCTCCTATTTCTATGGTCAAAGGTCAGCCTCGGAATTATAGTTTTCAATGTATTCAATCCATCGTACCAAAAGCATGTCTCTACAATTAAAACGAGCCAAATTTCAACAGCTTTACATCAGTATTGAGCATTGACCACCAATCACTGTTGTATCAAGGACGAAGGGCGAATTCAACAAATTCCCGTGTATTTGTTTCACTCATTTTATAAAACGCAAAAGTTTGACCTCGTTAAATTAAATTACTTTTCAGTTACCAATCCAGGCCTCAAGATGAACATTCTTGTTACAATGAGACTGATGATTTTAAAGGGAAGAAACTAGTCAAGGCAGCAACAAGTACAGTTACGTATTAAGAATATGAAGGGGAAAAACCAGTCTTAGCCTCAACAAATATAGTAGTGTTATAAGAATAGAAAGGAAATTAACCAGTCTATGTAACAAAAGCATAGTTGGTAATAAGAATGTAAAGGAAGAAACCAGTCTAGGCTACTACAAGTACATTCGGGTAATAAGGATTTAAAGGAAATAACCAGTCTAGGTCACAGCAAACAGGCCACAACAAGAACAGTGGTGAAATAAAGATTTTAAGGAAGTAATTACATAACCAGTCTATGTCACAACAAGCACAATCATTAAACACACATTTAAAGGAAAAAGCCAGTCTAGTCCACAACAAACATACATGTAGTCAGGTAAAAAGAATTAAAGGGAATTAAACACAATGGTTCCTAATCTGTCAAATTTAATATTTGTGTTTGTATACACATTTAATTCATAATACAAATTTGCTATCAAGGTGTGTACAATGTATTTTACTTTTGTAGTGGTCCATACGTCTTTTCACGGTGACAACGAGCGTGACAAACACAATTTATACATGTAATCAGTTTATTCTCTATCTAGATCAAGAATAAAACAACGTGCAAACATACTTAGTTTATAGTTAGTTTATACTCTACATCGTCACTGTAACACCGTGCTGACAAAGTTTATGTATAGTTAGTAACACAATGATGGTTTACATAATTTCTCCGTACATAATAATATACAAGAACAATGTCATTGTTTTTTTTGTTAAAATAGGATTCATCATCCCTTTCAACTCATGTCCAGGTCATAAAGTGTTTGTGTCTACGTGTAACAGTGTACACTTATAATTGCGATTTTATAGTGTTGTCTCACTGAAACATTACACCGAAGACACATTGGCATTATACTTCACTCCGTCACATTTTTTACCTACCCTGAATGCTGACTGTTTGACACAGTCGGAGATCGAACCCGGGACCTACCGCACGCATAGCGGGCACTCTCCCTGTGTGGTACAGTACTGCGGCGGTCAAAGTCATAGTACTGGTTGATAGGGAGGACAGGCGGCTCAATTTTTTCTCTCAAAATATTTTAAGTCTACGGAAATGTTCTGCAGCTAGCAAAAATGGTGTACCCATTGAATTTCCCTTTACTACGTGTGGTCGAGTTACTTCCCAGGCATTGCCATAGTTAGTTTTGATCGAGTTACTCCCCTTGCATCATACATATCGTACACTTATAAACATTGGTGAGAATACCCGTCTATTTTCAATTTATGTTAAGCAGCGTTTACCGCTCTATAAGGCTGTTGTTGGTTTGTCTTTATCCTTCTGATGATGCCATTGGTTTTTTTTAAGTAATGGGAAAACACATACATTTTATGGATCTAAATTTAGGTTTGTTAATCTGGAACTGTACAGTGTTCACACTGAAGCTTCGTTTCTTCAATGGTAGGTGAAATTAAACAGATCAAACTCAAAAAAGGTAAGACTCAACATTCTTACTAATTAATTGCTCAAAATAATATGACCCTATTTGTGAAGATATTACCTTTTTTAACATGTTCTCCTCTTCTGTATTGCATAAGACACACCACTCCCTCCGCCTTCATTAGGTTTATCAGTCTCGCAATACATCTGCGCGTAACTCAAAAATGTATCTCTGGGAAATAAGCATATTTACTTATTAGATTGCTTAAATGTTTTTAAATATCAATTTAGAGATTAAGACTGAAGAAAAAGGCAAAATACTATTAGATACCAACAAATTTGAAACAAGTACAGACTGGTCAATCTTAATATACGAGTTATGTAATTTTCATAATATAATTGTTATCTTTGTTTTGTAATTCTTCTATGTCAATCTCCAGTGATGGATGGAATATTCATTCATTCATCCTTCCCTCCATCCATCAATTCATTTATTAATCTATCCATCGATTCTTTCCTGTGCTAGACACCTGATCGCGGTAGAGAGGTTTGCACGTCTCGATGACCTGGAGAGCTATGCTGGCGGGAACTTGTGTTTCTGGTAGGGTCATCCAAGTCAGACAGGTTGAAGGGTAGAGGCCATACAAAGATCTGCACGTCCTTCGGAGGGGACGCTTAACTGGCGGTCCCATGTACAAGAATTTTTAACCCCCTTGCGCGATTAAGATCCCAATGTAAAGTTCGATAGAACAGTATGCGGAAACGCCGTTGCATGGGCTCATCCTTCTTTCTGACCTATCCCATTAATTACTTTCATTTCCCGTTCCTGTCGCCGCTTCTCTTTCTGTCCTATCATTCGGTTTTTTCTCTTTGGTTTTTTGTCACAATATCGGTGAAAGATTCTGGACGTGACGTTTAGCCTCAATCAAACAAACAAACAAACAAACCATCCATCGATTCATCCCTCTATCCATCCATCAATTCATCGATTCATTCATTCGTTCATTTATTCGTTTATCTTTTATTCTTCAATTTTCTTCGTGGTTATATTTTAGAGTAGACATATTTTCTAGAGGTTCCTGTTTCACACGTTACTAGCGGCCAACCTTTATTTGTAAAGCGATTTTCACGACAATGCGACGTTTTATAGATACATTGTTTATATTTAATGTTGTTCCGTTCAGTTTGCATTTTTGTTATTTACTTCTCCCATTTTAGCATTGTTAAGGCCATACAAAAAAATGCATAGGTTCTCAGGCCAATTTTTAAAAACTAGATGAGGGAGAGAGGCTATTTTTTTTTATTTTTTTTTTGAAATTTAAGTTTTTTTCGGAGGAAATTTTTTCAGATGAACGTTTAATAATATTATTAATTAGTTTATTAATTCAAACAAAAGAACAGAACTTGCAGATATTGACTTTCTTCTTTGTTTTTTAATCATGGTCAGTTGCTGCTGTAGTACACATGACAACTTTTTTTTTTTTCGAATTTTTTTTTCTCGAAAAAAATCGCCAACGCGGCGGGTATTTTAGGTATGCGGCGGGGCCCGAGAACCTAGAATATTTTTTTTTGGCCTAAGCTAAATACAATAATTACACCTTGTTTTTGTTTGTTAACGCTTTAATCAATTTTCAAAATCAACGTTGCTATGTAAGATTCTAAAGAAAGTAGTCTCAAATTATTATTGACCGGCTCCTCCATTCTATTGTATAGGTTTGGAAATGGACACTGCGTCCTGCGTTGCGGCGTTACTGTTTATATCAACAGTAATTTGTAATTCATAACAATTGTGTAAACCATTATCATAAAACAGTATCAGAACTACAGTATTGTTTTTATATTGATAAAAAGTCAGATGTGAGATTTTATAAAAATGTGTATATCATACAGGCATATCACGGGCTTGACACGCATGTATGTACACATATAGAGCATTGCATTGACCAACCACAAAGGGCGTGTATACACATGAGTACTGTGCGTTGTATATATTAATAGTTTTTTGGGACTGTTGAACGAGTTGTTAGACTGGTTACTAGTATCTCTCACGTTTTTATTGTTCAATAACCTAATGTTTTCAAATGGTTCTTCAGAAAATATTTCTCATCTAGAAATGGAAATTGTGCACCTCACATTTTTTTTACATGTTTAACAATCATTTTTTTTTTATTAAACCTTACAACTTAATCAATTAATTTTCACATTTTTTATGTTCTGGTGAGTTTTTGTTATTGCATTATGATTAAAGCACGTGAGTGCAATTTTCAGTTATAGACCTAGGCAAAACATAAACAAAACAAAGCATATTGGCATGATTTATTGAAATATATTTCCATTTAAAAAAAACAACCACTACACCATGTTAGTGCCTTGTGCATTACAATTTACTAGAAAATATATATAATGAACTGCTTTTCTGCCCGATTTAACGCTTGCGTAAATTTGTTTCTTGTATCAAATGGTTAAGTGACTGCGAACGGATCTAAATTTAGTTATCTATATTTAAAACTGTTATCTGAAAATGTACACTGCTTTATCATTGGTGCACGGTGTCCACAAATTAGGTTTTTCCAAAACGGAATTTATGGATCTAAATTTAGTTTTCTTTATTTAGAATTATTATCGTACAATGTATACTGCAATATGATTGGTGCACGCACAGAGATCTGTGTTGCACGCTGTCAACAAATAAGGGTTTTCCAAAAAACGGACTTTACTTTCATGAAAAGGAAACAAAACATTTCTTTTTCTTGTAACTGCATACTGGCGTGCTTGGGGCTTAATGTAAACACGAATAGACCACACACAGATTCACACGTTATAATAAAAACGCTAACTATGAGTACATCAATTAAGAACTTTAATTATTAAGTTAGGTCGTTCAAATTAACATGTATTTTCGCATTATCAAGGTATACTTTAGGTAAACTAATGGAAAACATGTGTTTATCAATTATTTCAGGTTTGTAAAAGGACACATGACTTTGCTGTTAATATGTTGAATGCATCAATCAGCAACCACGTTAATTAAGAAGAATTAACATTGATGGTATGTATATAAATTAAGTGCTTTAAAACGGTCAAAAACTACATTGCTTTAAAAACGTTCAAAACTCAATAATATATATAAGAGGACCTCCTTCTGTTATACAGGCCTAGCTACGAATCATTCATCATCACCGATCGCTCAAGAGGAAACCAATTAAGAAACAAACAAGCCCTAAATGAATATTGGATACTTTTTTTTTGAAGGGGGGGAGGGTAAGAACATCTCTAGTTTAAGGGGGAAATCACCCAAACAATACTATATAACATGGCCTAGTCCATAGTGTGAGTGTACGAATAGGTCAAAATGGGAACTTTCAGTGTGTTCATCCGGACAGGCCTTGTCATTAAAAACGACGAAACAATATCTCTGTCAAACAAACATTGTTGTTAAATTTCAAGTAAATTACTTTGAATTGATAATGACGATATGTTACTAGTTATACGGGTCTTGTGCTGGTTACACTGTCCCATGTTCCCTGTCATGATCTTATGAACCCTGAGCCGGATGTGTAGCTTGCATAAGACATGTATAACGAATTTGTCGTACTGCAAAGCCTTGATAACTTTGAAAGAGAGTGTTGCCTTGCGTCTATACTCAACATCATTAAGATTACTTACTTCAAAAATGAAATATTTTTTTAAATACGCGATAAATCTTCCAATTTATATCATTTCTAAGTCAAAAGTGATAAATGAAACCAAATAATGTATCACAAAACATATTCACGTCACTAGTTCCAAAGCTCA
>JAUMGZ010210153.1:0-12011 GCA_032359645.1 Pododesmus macrochisma | reverse complement strand
TCACATGCTTGTATTGCGTACATGTCCAATGCTTTGTATCGCGTACATTTCACATGCTTGTATTGCGTACATGTCCATAGGTTCTTTTAGTTCAGGAAGATGATAAAAAGACATGAATGCCAAAACTATTGCCAGTAAATGTATTGGTTAAGAACTGACCATGATTGAAGAATCTCATTGTATTTCTCTGGTTAAGTTAGTCATGTAAAGATATCATTAGGGCAGTAAAAACAAAGGCCAACTCGCAATAGATCAGTAGTATGCACAGTTAATAAACATAATCATGTATTTAAAACTCATTTATTAAACTGTTCTAGATTTGTTTGCTTTGTTTAAAACAACAATTTATAAAAGAGGATTGCAATACATATTTTATTTATAACAATAATCCAACTGATGGGTAAAATAATGTAAGGACAAAGAAAAGAGTAGTTTTTGATTGTTTAGTTTATCTAAAAACTTGTTAAAAGAATGTTGATAATATGTACAAGTTTTACGACTATCTTGTTGGTTAGATATGTTCATGTTTAGTAACTATCCTTTTCGTTAAATTTGTGCATGTTAAGTAAATATCCTTTTCGTTAGATATGAACATGTACAGTAACTATCCTTTTCGTAAGATATGTACATGTTAAGTAACTATCCGTTCCTTAGATATGTACATGTTTAGTAACTATCCGTTCGTAAGATATGTACATGTTAAGTACCTATCCATTCGTTAGATATGTACATGTTTAGTAACTATCCGTTCATTAGATATGTACATGTTTAGTAACTATCCCTTCATTAGAGATGTACATGTTTAGTAACTATCCGTTCGTTAGATATGTACATGTTTAGTAACTATCCGTTTGTTAGATATGTACATGTTTAGTAACTATCGGTTCGTTAGATATGTACATCTTTAGTAACTATCCGCTCGTTAGATATGTACATGTTTAGTAACTATCCGCTCGTTAGATATGTACATGTTTATTAACTATCTGTTTGTTAGATATGTACATCATTAGTAACTATCCTCTTGTTAGATATGTACATGTTTAGTAACTATCCACTCGTTAGATATGTACATGTTTAGTAACTATCCGTTGGTTAGATATATACATCTTTAGTAACTATCGGTTCATTAGATATGTACATCTTTAGTAACTATCCGTTTGTTAGATATGTACATGTTTAGTAACTATCGGTTCGTTAGAAATGTACATGTTTAGTAACTATCCGCTCGTTAGATATGAACATGTTTAGTAACTATCCGTTCGTTAGATATGTACATGTTTAGTAACTATCCGCTCGATAGATATGTACATGTTTAGTAACTATCCCTTAGTTAGATATGTACATGTTTAGTAACTATCCCTTCGTTAGATATGTACATGTTTAGTAACTATCGGTTCGTTAGATATGTACATGTTTAGTAATTATCCCCTTGTTAGATATGTACATGTTGAGTAACTATCCGCTCTTTAGATATGTACATGTTTAGTAACTATCGGTTCGTTAGATATGTACATGTTTAGTAACTATCCGTTTGTTAGATATGTACATCATTAGTAACTATCTGCTCGTTAGATATGTACATGTTTTGTAACTATCCGCTCATTAGATATGTACATGTTTAGTAACTATTGGTTCATTAGATATGTACATGTTTAGTAACTATTGGTTCGTTAGATATGTACATGTTTAGTAACTATTGGTTCGTTAGATATGTACATATTTAGTAACTATCGGTTCATAAGATATGTACATGTTTAGTAACTATCAGTTCGTAAGATATGTACATGTTTAGTAACTATTGGTTCATTAGATATGCACATGTTTAGTAACTATTGGTTCATTAGATATGTACATCTTTAGTAACTATCCGTTTGTTAGATATGTACATGTTTAGTAACTATCGGTTCATTAGATATGTACATGTTTAGTAACTATCCGCTCGTTAGATATGTACATGTTTAGTAACTTTTGGTTCGTTAGATATGTACATGTTTAGTAACTATTGGTTCGTTAGATATGTACATGTTTAGTAACTATCAGTTCGTTAGATATGTTCATGTATAGTAATTATCCGTTAGTTAGATATTTACATGTTTAGTATATATTGGTTCATTAGATATGTACATGTTTAGTAACTATTGGTTCGTTAGATATGTACTAATTATAGTGCTATAAGAGGGAAAGTTACTTAGATGTAAATCCATATAAATATGTCATTTGTGCTGTATATGTTACTATTATTTATTATTATTTAAAAGATTATGTTGTTACAATGAATTAAATTATGCTCTATGCAGGACATAGTGTATGTTATCTACAGCAGGACATAGTAAATGTAATCTACACCAGGACATAGTAAATTTAATCTACACCAGGACATAGTAAATGTAATCTACACCAGGACATAGTAAATGTAATCTACACCAGGACATAGTAATTGTAATCTACACACTGCTAATATTGAAAACTTAAGCCATCTTCTTAAAAGAATAATGTCATTCAGCTTTAACTGTGTAACATAATTATTACATTTGATATGTAAACTATTGTTATTTTTCTTAAATATTCTTTTTGACATTGATTTGAGAAGTGATGTGTTACACAGTGTATGTAGACATTAATTGAGCTTGATGTAAGAGTCTATATGATAACTTAACGTGACAGTCTATTGTCTATCGATACTTAATCTAACGGTCAAAGGCTGCAGAAATAATCCTTCCATGTCATTTGTTGTATATATTATATCAAGAATAAGTTGTACATGCAAATTTTCTGTATCAATGTTTTTTTTGTGATTGATTGTTATAAATTCTAGAAATAGATATTTCTTCTTGTTGTCTCTTTAGTCCTTCTGGACTGAAGGTCTAAGATGGACTTTGTTCATAGAAATGCTATCTGCTGTCTTTCAACTTTAAGTTTTAATATTTTTGACCCCCCTCTAAAACCATTGGACCAATATCAATCAAACAGATGGGCCGCATCCCAAATGGAAAGGATTCACATTTCTTTAAATGATGATGCTAGACCTACAGAGGCGTCATTAGAGGGTAAATATGGGGAAAAGGTGACTAAAAATGGGGGAAATGACGACAAAACTACAACAACAAAAAACTGAAACAGACCACTAACAAATATGATATCTTTAAGAGGAAAGATCCAAAAACAGAAACAAGCAGTCCTACATTTTACAAAATTTGTAGTAACTTATAGTTTTAAACTTTCTCTTTAACATGGTGTTTGTATTATCCCACTTTCTAACTTTACTTTATTTTGTCGCTTTGTCGAGATTTTGACTTTTGACTGTCCTGTTATCACAGGAATGGCTGCAAAAGCCATCATTCAAAAATTGATTGAAGAAGGACTGGAAAACTCATTGTCAGGATGATATGACAGAGTGAAGTATCATGTCAATAATTCTGTGGAATAACATTGCAGTGATACAACACTATAAAGTCGCCATCAGTGGGCACTTTAACAAGCAGACACTGTCTCGACTTATACATGTGTTGAAATGGACGTTAAACCCCAAGAAAAACAAAAAAACAAACCATATATACTGCAATATAAATTTGCTTTACTACCAATGAAACCTGATAACCAGCCAGGCTTACGCAAGGGAGGTGTATTAAAAGATTTGTTTATAATTTGTTTACGCTCTCTGGTTGCGAGAGGTGTATGAAATGATGGGCTTGAAATTTGTGTACGCTCTCTGCTGGCGGGAGGTGTATGAAATTATGTACTAGACAGTTTTGTACACTCTCTGCTGGCGGGAGGTGCATGAAATTATGTACTAGACAGTTTTGTACACTCTCTGCTGGCGGGAGGTGTATGAAATTATGTACTAGACAGTTTTGTACACTCTTTGCTGGCGGGAGGTGTATGAAATTATGTACTAGACAGTTTTGTACACTCTCTGCTGGCGAGAGGTGTATGAAAATATGTACTAGACAGTTTTGTACACTCTCTGCTGGCGGGAGGTGTATGAAACGATGGGCTTGAAAATTGTTTACGCTCTGCTTGCCAGAAGTGTTTGAAAATTATGTACTTGAAAGTTGTAAACGTTATCTACTGGCGGGAGGTGTTTGAAATTATATACTTGAAATTTGTGTACGCTCTGCTGGCGAGAAGTGTTTGAAAATGATGTACTTAGAAAGTTGTGAACGCTCTCTGCTAGCGGGAGGTGTACACAATGATGGGCTTGAAAATTATGTACTTGAAAGTTGTAAGCGCTCTCTGCTGGCGGGAGGTGTATAAAATTGTGTATGCTCTCTGCGGCCGGGAGGTGGGTGAAATTATGTACTTGGAAATTATGTACGCTCTCTGCTTGCGAGAAGTGTGCGATATTATGTACTTGGAAATTGTGTACGCTCTCTGCTGCCAGGAAGTGTGTGAAGTTATGCACTTGAAAATTGTGTACGCTCTCTGCGGTCGGGAGGTGGGTGAAATTATGAGCTTGAAAATTATGTACGCTCTCTGCTTGTGAGAAGTATGCAAAAATATGTACTTGAAAATTGTGTACGTTCTCTGCTTGCGAGAAGTGTTTGAAAATTATGTACTTGAAAGTTGTAAACGCTCTTTGCTGGCGGGAGGTGTGTGAAATTATATACTTGAAAATTGTGAACGCTCTCTGCTGGTAGAGAGTGAGTGAAATGGTGGACTTGAAAGTTGTGTACGTTCTCTGCTGCTGGGAGGCGTATGGAATTATGTACTTGAAAGTTGTGTACGCTCTCTGCTGCTGGGAGGTGGGTGAACTTATGAACATGGAAGTTGTGTACGCTTTCTGCTGGCGGGAGGTGTATGAAATTGTATACATATACTTGAAAATTGTGTACGCTCTCTGCTGCTGGGAGGCGTATGAAATGATGTACTGACTTGAAAGTTGTGTAAGCTCCCTGCTGATGGAAGGTGTATGAAATGATTGACTTGAAAGTTGTGTACGCTCTCTGCTGGCGGGATTTGTATGAAATTATGTACATGGAAGTTTTGTGCGCTCTCTGTTGGCGGGAGGTGTATGGAAGTTGTATACGCTTTCTGCTGGCGGGAGGTTTATGAAATTATGACATCGAAGTTGTGTACGCTTTCTGCTGGCGGGAGGTGTATGGAAGTTGTGTACGCTTTCAGCTGGCGGGAGGTGTATGAGATTATGTACCTGAAAGTTGTGTACGCTTTCTGCTGGCGGGAGGTTTATGAAATTATGAACATGGAAGTTATGTACGCTTTCTGCAGGCGGGAGTGTATGAGATTATGTACCTGAAAGTTGTGTACGCTCTCTGCTAGTGGGAGGTGTATGAAATGGTGAGTTTGAAAGTTATGTACGCTCTCTGCTGGTTGGAGGTGTATGAAATGGTAAGTTTGAAAGTTATGTACGCTCTCTGCTGGTGGGAGGTGTATGAAATGGTGAGTTTGAAGTTATGTACACTCTCTGCTGGTGGGAGGTGTATGAAATGGTGAGTTTGAAAGTTATGTACGCTCTCTGTTTGTGGGAGGTAGTTTGAAAGTTATGTACGCCACTGAAGAGACATGTATGGGACGATGTGTTTATAATTTTGTGTACGCTTCCTACTGAAGCTTCTATAGTTGCAAGAAATGATGTGTGCGTATAATATGTGTACGCTCTCTGCTGGAGGGAGTTGTATGGAATCAGTAGAAATGTATTTATAATTTGTGTACTAAATAATGCTGAAGAGGTGTGAAACGGCCGTAGCTGGTTGGGGAAAACCGGTTAGGCAAAACGTTTTTGCCTCACACATATATTTGCGGGAAATGTTGTCAATGGGGAAAAAAGAATTGAAAATTTCTGGGGTTCGAGCAATCGCGCATTACAGACGTTAAACTTTAATGCAACATGGCGTTATGTTGTATATGTTCTTAGGGTTGTTTTCAAGGATTTTTTTTTTTAAAGAATTCATTAGCGAAGTTTTGAAAAATGTTTTTTTTTGGTGGTAATTTTATTGTCATATGATGAATGCGAACTTTATTCATTATTTAAACTTTCCACTTTTCTAAATGCCTCGATCAACAAATTATGAATACCACATAAAAAGTCTTCTTTGCGCTGTCGCTGAGAAACTGAGAGAATGAATGTGAAAAAAAGACATTGTATTTTAACATAATTGGTGAGCATTTTCAACCAAATTGATTTTTTAAAAAAAAAAAAGTAATTTTAGCTCGACACCAAATTCTTTTATGTCTTTGTTAAAATAATGTCACACAACTGTTGTGTATGAAAGATTCTGAGAAATAGCTTTTAACAGAAATATCGTAAACGTAAACGAAACGTCAATATATCCATTCCCCAAAATGCAGGAAAAACCTACTAAAACCTCAAAAACAAATCCAACAACGGACAAAAAACAAAAACAGAACTGAGACAAAATAAAAACAAACAAGCAAAAAACATAAGTTTTAATAATATTTTACTGATATGAATTGCAAGATCCGCTTATATGTTCGTATTTTTTATACATGTATTTGCGTTTCAAAAGCGTCAATCAAGGACAAGAGACCGCGCCAATGGTGTAAATTGAATATATATTCATTGTCGATATACCTAGTATGTTGTTCTCCGTGTGGTGCAATAACACAGTCAATATACTGTAAATATATAAACACTATTTGATTGGACATTTAAATAGTTGCGGCATTGTTGGTCAGTACCCTTGTGGTCAGTCCTTGTCCAGTATTCCCTCCCATTGCGTAATTAGCCTTTACAGAATGAGAGTGTGAAGCGTCGCCGTCTTTACGCCAGGTACAGGTGTTAGATGCTCTATGTAGTGATAATCCAGGTAATGAAGCTACCTTATGGAATGTGACAAATACAATTTACTAACAGGTCTGGTCGCCTCCTTTGAACGTTTATTGCCCCTTACGCACATACATTGAAAGAGAATAGTGTATTTCTCAAACTTTGTGTTTACTTTTCAAGGATTAATCCCCTGAATTGGCCGTATTACATTATTTCCAAGTTGAAGATGGGTATTCGAGAAAACGATGACAATTACTCTAAATTAGAAGCGTTTATTGATTACCCTTGAAGATTTTATTCAAAGTAAACGCCGGGTTCTTAATCCCGTTAAATAAATACGACGGCACTTTTAGGATTTGCATGTTGTTGTTAGTTTTGAAATAAAACATGTACCGCTAATTTTATCATGTTGACAATATTGTGAATTAGAAATAGCGTCTCAAGTCAGACACAAACCGGGAGAGACACAAAACATTGAAAAAGAGAAAATATGTTAATTCAGTTTAAGATAATCAAGTTTTTTATTCACAGTGGAAACATGACACAACATTTTGTTTTTACCGTAACTGTATTATCTGAATAACTGCTCCACTTTTGACTAATATTGTACAAATTTTGATCTAAAATATTCATATTACACAAACTTTTGATTTTGTTATCAACTAGAATTTATAATATTGAAAAAAGAAAGAAAGACAAAAAATGGCGTTGTGCCTGTAAGTAACAGGATTATATGAACAATATACTCCGGAAAAATCTGAATTTTAACGAATTTTCTTTTATTATATGTTAAAAGTTTTAAAATGTTGATTATAAAAAGGCACTTATCAGACTGTTTGCCAAAACTTAAGTTTTCACGTCGTGAAAAGAGATAAAGACATTTAATTTTTATTTATAAAATATTAATTTACATATAAATCTATGTGGCATTCTGAAATGAGAAGAACAATTACGATTTTAGGTATGTATCTAAAATAGATCCATTGAAATCCAGCCACTCACTTTATATATCATTCCTACGCCTCCGATGCAAAGATGAATGGTTTTGCATATATCAACTCCAGATTTTCTTCAAATTAAATTTACAATTTAGTATGCTAAAAATGGATATATAATAGGTCTACCAGACTATAGATATATAATAGGCCTACCATATTATACACATAACAAACCAGAGTTATTCAGTCTATATGTTCATGAAAGAAATGCTAGTGCTGGCGCTGTCATTATGAAACTTGCAAAGTATTTTCAATTTTACCATGGCTCATATAGTTTTGTTTTCATCTCAAATGGAAAAAACCCAATTGTATTATATGTTTATATTATCATTTAAAAAGCCTTAAACGAAACATAAATAAAATATCTTTACGTCATTGTCTATGATTGGACTTGTTTTATTATACATATCCTTAATTCACAGAATTAATTAATTATATGGACTTGGTGCGACTAATCAAAAGGAAGATGGACTTAGTGCGACTAATCAAAAGGAAGATGGACTTAGTGCGACTTATCAAAAGGAAGATGGACTTAGTGCGACTAATCAAAAGGAAGATGGACTTAGTGCGACTAATCAAAAGGAAGAAAACAAATCTCGCTCCGTGCACTTTGCTGATTGTAATATAAATATAAAAAAATTACTATGTGCATTGGCCGTACACGCTACAATGATAAAACAAAAAGTCCGCGCGCATTGCTGGTTATAATAAGAAAAAAGAAAAAGAAAAAAAAGAACTTGCTCCGCTCCACGCACAATGAATTGCTGATTATAATAGAAAATGCCAACTTGTTTCCCTGGGAACACATCATGCTGTAAGTGATTATTATAATTCCTAGAACATTAGCGAAGTTTAATTTCGAGTTAACATGCACACATGTTGACAAAAGCACGCTCAACGCAAGACTTATAATTATTTCTCATCTTTATGTCTCTTAGTTGGTAGACACGGACCTTGTTATGTTGCTGACAATAGAATATTGTAATAAAGTTTCTGCTTGTTTTAGGTAATATGAGCATCAATTAAGAACAAAACGTAATTTGTAGTGGTGTTAAACTCTACTACATAAGGTGTAAATGTTTGGAGTACCCCCTGCTTCTCCTGTTTTGTTGGAGTCGCTAAGTTCCTACAGTTTGTTACCTTGGACAACTTGACCTGGTCGTCAGCTTCTACACGACGTGTAGAGCCGGACAAAAGACACTAATAAGTTAATCGCGTATACTTGTCCGTAATAAGTGTGGCGATCCTTTGATCTCAGGTAAATATTGCTCACGCTAGTCGAGCTACGACCAGGATAGAACTGGCGTTTAGGGGCTGGTCATCGAGGTCTTGAATGACCAATCAATGACCAGTGCTGGACACAGGTTAAATAACTGACATCTGGCACCCTGCAGAACGACCATTTAATTTAAATGCTTTTTGGTACCATGGACCCCGCCCCTTAATTTCCTGAATGGGCAATTTTACGGTAAATAGAACTGTCAAAGTATTTATCATCATTTGTGAAGGTAGCCAGTGTATCTGGACGAAGTTGAAGCAGGATTTCTAACGAAAAAACAAAGTAACTGTAACTTTTATAAAGAGGGAGAAACTAGGATCAACCTTTAAAGTTTCAACTGAAAGAGGAATTATCATTTGAGAACGAGTATATGTTTGTTTCCTGACATTGATCAAGCGTATTAGAACTGGAGAAGTTGTTGCTGTTATAACTTAGCCTCAGTAAAGTTTGAGAACTACTTATATGCACATTGTGACAGTTTCTGTGTGATTCTTTGCCACTAATACGAATTTTTTTTGTTTATAAACCACGATGAATAGCATTTCCGATTCTGACGATGATTCTAAAAGTTACATAGACGTCCTGGGTGACGATGTTAACACGTCACATCAACATTCGAGAAAGAGGAAATCTAGTTATACTCTTCGAGGATTGTCACAGGAAGAAATCGTGGAACTACGATCCAAGATAAATAATAGGGAGAGGAGACGAATGCATGATCTCAACACAGCACTCGACAGTTTGAGAGAGGTCATGCCGTATGCAAAAGGACCTTCAGTGCGTAAACTATCTAAAATCGCCACTTTGAGTTTGGCAAGGAACTATATACAGATGTTAAATAAGTCTGTGGAAGAAATGAAACATCTCCTTGACGACATCTACAGGTCAAGTGCTGCTTCACATAGGGGTCCGCCCGGAGCTCTTGCATCTTACCCAGCACAACAGCATCACCATCACCCAGTGCCCCTTCTCACTACGACAGTACCACACGGGATGGGGTATGGTTATTCACCGTTCTTAACTAACTCTGTGGCCACGCCCGTGCCTATATCTAGTGCCTCGTGTACATCAGTGACATGCTCTTGTAAGACAATGCACGTGCCTTCTTCGTTATCATCACATCCGGAGTCTAGAGGTGCAAATACACCCGCCTTGGCCCACGTTATGTCAGCGAGATCTACTTTACCAAGCGACGGCTTCTTGTCTCACGTTGGACCAAAACACCTCGAACATTTACGTCGCCTACAGTAAAGTAATTCAGAGACAAATGTTTTAAATTGAAAATAATATGCTTATGTGATTATACATTTCAGTAATGTCTATTCTTTTTTACCGTGTAAAACCATTACCAGTGCTTTAATATCTATCTTTGTCAATAAAATATCATAAACGCAATATTTCATCTTCGTTTATATGTCAACGGTGTGGATTTTGGATGGTTTTAATAAGTATTCAGTTGTGTTTTACAATTTTAAGTGTAGGTTTTGGGGTAATTTTATTTAATCGAGTTTGTAACCAGCTTATATATTTTTGAGAATATTTGTTTTGTTTCATTTACACTATAACAATTCGATAAGGATGGAAAGGGAATTGTTTATTGTGCATTTAAGACAATGTCGTCATTATTTTTTGTTTTATCCTACCTAAAATGTTGCTTAATCAACAGTACCTGTTTCTCAGTGTTGTGGAATTAATTGGTATATTTTCGGTCTGTTTCGTTTTATTGAATTCAATGGGAGGTGTACTGTGTACATTGTTGACGGTGTCACGGTACCGTTTAGATGTTGTACTATGTGATGATGGTTTTCTATGTTGGAGCATTGTATATGGCTTGCTTATATCTTGTTAATCTTAGTCTTGTCTGATATCTCCTACACGCATGTTTACACCCCCCCCCCCCCCCCAAAAAAATAAAAAGATTACTGAATGTTGTTGTCGTCGTCGTCGTCGTCGTCGTCGTTGTTGGAAGATTTGATTTTCAGGTATTGTATTTTCTCATGGTCTAAGAACCATCCTTATCAGTTAATTAGAAATGGACCAAAGAGGATACGATTTCATACTTACCTGTATTCTATTATAAGTTGTTGATTGTCTTTTTGATATTTAGGCTCTTGACATAAATTCATTCATTCAGTCTGTAAGTTGATAATATTACATTTATATAAGTACGTCATCTTTCCCGACGAGGACCGAGATGTCCGGAACAGTTGGCCAAAGGAATATGTTGTGAGTTTTTTATTTTGACTGTGCGTACATCTTAATTGTGGACAATGTCATTTTCATAGTAATGTTGGGTTGTAGTTTTGTCCTTTACACCAGATTTTTTCTATCCTTTCCTTTTGGTTCCCAAGCTTTTATTCATCTAGGTTTTGTCTATTCTAAATTCCCTTCCTCTTGAGCGTCCGTTGATAACGGTTGATTCGTTACTAGGCATGGAATCTGGACGAGGTCCTCTCACTCAAAGAATTGGTTTTTATTGTCTGTTACAGATATATTCATTGGTGGTACTTTTCAATTTGCAACTTTGAATTGTAAAAATTATTAGATTCAGAAAGTAAGAATTACAAGGTATTTGAAGATACATGTAAATATTGATTTTGTCCTTCCTTTTTTTATTGCTGTTACTTATTTTGTTTGAGTGGTTATTTTTTTCTAAATTTATTTTCTTCGTATTCCCACTGCCTTTTGTTTGAGTGGTTATTTGTTTTAAATTCCCATTGCCTTTTGTTTGAGTGGTTATTTGTTTTATATTCCCATTGCCTTTCGTACGCTATGTCAAGGCGATGAGATTGACCTTTTCTTGCTTTACATTTCCTTTAATAGTCCTGGCCAGTTCAATCGTCGGTTTTCTTCTATTTTATTGAGTAATAATGAAACTTTCAACGAGACGCACGACGTTGATTATGTATGGACGAGACACACGACGTTGATTATGTATGGACGAGACACACGACGTTGATTATGTATGGACGAGACACACTACGTTAAT
>JAUMGZ010210142.1:0-12011 GCA_032359645.1 Pododesmus macrochisma | reverse complement strand
TCTAATTTTAGATAAAAATAACGTTTAAGATACTAACTTTTGTAATAGAAAAACACACATTTTTGAAACAATATTTTTGACTAAAATTTTAATTTTAATACACATATAAGCCCACCTTTATATAGGCCACATTTCTGACAACTAGGGAAAAAAAGTAGCGGCTTATAATCCGGAAAATACAATAGTGATATAACTTTTTTGAAAGGTTTATTTGCAGTCTTATATTGTCATTTATTTATCTTGCTGTTTAGCAGCAAGACATTTAAAGGTTTTGTTATCTGTGGACAAAAAAAGTGGTTTGTTTTTAATAAGCAATCAATTTATTATTCCTAGTGGTGTGTGTGTTTGTTTTATTGGGGATGCTGTCTCGATGAAAAATCACAACGCAGACAAATTGACATGATACTTCACTTGGTCACAGTATTCTGACACCAAGCCAACATTCCCTCTCCCACTAAGAAATGCTTAGCGCTAACCAGGGAGCAATTTTAATGTATTAGGTGTGACGAAGCTAGGATTTGAACCCCGCCTACCATAACACAAAACGAACGCACTACCAATTAGCCACTGTGATGGTTTATACCTGGCGGTGCAGCAGATATAGGAAAGGTTTCATTCATCCAGAGTATGATCCTTATCAGTTCATTCATCTTAAGCATAGATATTGTTAAATGTAAAAAAAAATTAAAAAATTGTGGCACCTTTTTTTATGTGTGCATAGTAACTAAAACAAATGAGTTTTTAAAAAAAAGTTGGTAAAATAGATTTCAATAATGAATGTGATGAGCTTATTATTGATAGAGAAATGGTCTTTAGAAATTTTCTATATGACCCTATGGGAGTAAAAGCTTGTGTACGCAGTAACTATTTAAGGCAATTTTGTGAGTAGACTGTTATTTCCAGAGTTATGGCCCGAAGAAATGTTTATTGTTATAGGACCCTATGGAAGTAAAGTCTTGTGTACACCAAAACTAAAACAACGTATGTTAGATTTTAAGAAAAACTTATAGACTAACCTTATCTCCATATGATATTGTAATTTGTACTAGTGTATAGACTAACCTTATCGCCATATGATATTGTACTAGTGTAATCATTACAGAGCTGGACTGGACATGTTATTATCAAATTATTACTTTATTACTATTTGACTGCAGATTAATTTATTTCGTTTTCTAATGCGACTTTAGAAATTTGCATGTTGTGTAGTAAAATAACTATGACTTGAAATGTATTTAATTTGAAATCAAATTTCCCTGTTTTTGTATGTTCGATATCTACTGTTTGTTTGAATTTTGACAGCTAAGCAGCATGGTTTAGACGATTGTTGTTCAGATGTTGCAAATCTGGTGTCCCATGCTACTCAGGAACGCTTACGAGATATAGTAGAGAAATTAGCAACAATAGCAGAACATCGAATAGAAATTTACAAAGTAAGTCCTTCAATATAGCACTGGGGAATCATGTGGATACTCAAATTGTGTAAAAAATGAGTTTAATTGATCAAAATGGGAGGTAAATTATTAATTGTGTAATTCTATCCTGTTATCAGTCCGAACTCTGTCCTTGAATGACTTTTACAGTGAATACAACAAACAACAAATAGATGTTATTTTTGAACTTTTGTGTCATAAAATAAGTATATATATGGCTAAATAAAGATAATCTGTTCTACTGATATTATGACAAGTTAAAATGTAAATCAGGTACAAAACATTACTAAAAACATTCTGACATCTTACATTTGTTCCCTTTTAGATGAACGAAAAATTTGAATCAACAGCAGATGTCCGTTCTCAATTAAAATTTATAGAAGAATTAGATAAATTAGAGAAAAAACGCCATGAAGAACAAGAATGGGAGAAAATAATGAAAGCAGCTAAGGTAAGTAACAACATGAACAAAGAAAGTAAACTGACTTGTGTTTATGTAACAATGATTTGCTATGGTGAAAATTACAGCAACTTTGTATTCATAAGAGTTCTTTCTCTAATATCTGTTTCTAACCGTTTTAATGTTTTTGAATTTCAGAGTCGGTCGAAACACGAAGACCCTGAACAACAGAAAATTAAACAAAAAGCCAAAGAAGTATGTTGAACTTATTCTAATAAATGTGATATAAGGGGGATGGGTGGAGGTGTTTACGTGTCTATATGAGGGGCCGTGGTGGCCAAGTGGTTAAAGTCGCCGACTTGTAATCATAAGAGCCTTTCACCTCCTAGTTCGATTCCCGTCCGGGGCGTGCTAGTGTGAGAAAGTTGCCAGTGACTTGCCGTAGGTCAGTGGTTTACTCCGGGTACTCCGGTTTCCTCCACCAGTAAAACTGGCACGCCCGTAAATGACCTAAGCTGTTGATCAGACAATAAGCCCTTAATACAAACAAACAAACAAACGTGTCTATATGAGTTATATAAATTCATTTTGTGGTGTAAGTGTTTAAATTCTCACAGTGCTGCAAATGTGTGTCAAAAGTCATTAAATTTTCAATTTGTTGCATTGAAAATAAAAGATGTATAAGAAATTATTGTCAATTCTTACAAAGTTCATTTTGAACAAATAACAGACTGTGCTCAGGTGTGTCAAATCTTCACAAGTCTTTATTACTCTTTTTCAGTATATTGCATGGAAACTGAAAGATGTTTTAAAAATCAATGTTAAATTCTAACATAATTCATATTGAACAAATAACAGACTGTGCTCAGGTAAAAATGTAAAGAGTCACATACATCAAATACAAACATTATCTTTCAGTTACAACAAGCAGAAACTGAGAGGTTACGACAAGAAGAGGCAAATCAGACAGCGTTGGCTGCTATAGGGCCTCGAAAGAAACGCAAAACAGACTTTGGGGATGTTAGTCAGGTATCATGAACTTGTTGAATATTTCAGTTTACTGCTATGTCTAGTATACAAAGAAAAGGATTTCATTTGATTACTATTAACAAATTTTGAAAAGATGTCAATTGTTTCATATTGCATATGGTTAGTACTGTGTTTACGTAAAGCATGATTTTTTATTCTTTGATAGAAATGATTGTATGAAATAACTAGAACAGTATGTTGGTCATGTCTCACAAATCCAGACTGTAGAGTACTGTATTTTGAAATTTTGTAAAATTAAAACAACATTACTAATTTGATGAATGCTTATTTCAGGGAAATTCAGGGGGAGCGAATATGTCCAATGGTCCAGGGTCATCTTCATCTAGATCAGTAAGTCAGCCAATCAAACTGTGTATGAGACAATTACAGATGCTGGAAGCAAATATTTATTTAAAGGATATGTGCTTGATGATTATGCTAATACAACCACCAAGGTGGCTATGAAAGAGTCCATAAATGAACATATAATATGACTATTGATTTAAACATATTTGATTTGCCTTCAAAAACAGGCAAAAAGGATTAGGTT
Organism: Pododesmus macrochisma; assembly: GCA_032359645.1. NCBI lineage: Eukaryota > Metazoa > Mollusca > Bivalvia > Pectinida > Anomiidae > Pododesmus > Pododesmus macrochisma. The sequence continues at coordinate 8,599 of JAUMGZ010210142.1, read as the reverse complement.
CAAGTTCTTAAAAAAAAACTTATTTAAGCCTTTTCCTTACATAAATGCATTTAACATTCATCTTGGCTTCATAACATTTATACCACATATTACAGTTTTGAAAGTATGTTTTTATAATTTAAAGGCATTTCTCTAGATCTATTGTAAGAAAATGGTAAATCGATTGTAAGATACTTGATTGAACTTCTTAGTATGCCCCTTCTGTGAAGTAGTTGCTAACTTTAGGCAATAAAAAGTAATTGGGTCCATGCTCATCAAATTTGTACCCCCAACATTATGGTTTGTATCACCAAATTGAAAAAAGAAAATAAATCAAAATGCGGTAAAAGAAACAAGAAAACGAAAATATGGATTCCCGCTTCGGTTGGACTATTGGTCTCACAAAGGGCATTTTGTTAGCGCTTTAATGAAACTGTATGTTTTACGTCAAGCGCCTTGCTGATACCAATTATCATTTTAGCCGGGCCATGGCTGCTCAGTTGCAGGCAACAGATTCCAGGATTGTTGTGGTCAAAATCCTGTAAAAACTCTCGATTTTACTTGGCTTGATAGTGTTAACTTTCCAAATACTCTGTGGAAAGCCTTGTTCGGTGGCACCAATTCATCACTTTTTGACAGATTTTTTGCATCATTACAAGTCAGCAAATGTACAGCCATGGCCTCCGATGACAGTCCGCAGTAAAAACATAGTTATTGGTAGATGTGCAAGATATCTGCACAGATATTAGCAGCAAATGAAGTACTTTAATCTATATTTGCATATCATTCAGGACATGACATACGTGTCAAAAGTAAATTGATACATGAAGAATGCTCTTCCGCAATGGGCCAAATATCTTCAGCAGGCAAATGTTAATTATTGTTTTAAAATTTATTTGAAATATGGTGCAACTCAACATTACTATCTCTAAAACAGTATTTAAATTTTAATGCATATATTTTAAGTATATAAATTATGTGAATGGAAAATAAAAAGTACCCTCCCTCATCACATATTTGAAGAATGTAAAAATAAAGTCCCTCCCTCATCATTTTTGTGAAAGCCAAAAAAAGAAACAAAAAAATTCCTCCCTCCTCATTTTCTGAAAAAATTGGCCTGAGAAACTGATAAATAACTTTGGTTAAACTATGCAGCAGTAGTGCAACTTTGCAGTAATAAGAAATTGAGATGTTAACATGATGGCCTTTTTTTTACAGGCATTACGTCCAAGGATAAAGAGAGTGACTCTACGTGATGTGTTATTCCTAATGGAGCAAGAACGATCTCTGTGTAAATCTAAATTACTCTATAAGACATTCTTGAAATGAGAGGAGATATTTAGAGTCATGTGTATTACTAATTTAAGAGTGTACAGGTAGATTGTGAAGTCTGCTGTCTCTCTATATAGTGTTTCATGTGGTCAATCCTCTGTAGTCTGACCACGCAAGAAGCAGCTTGTGCTGGCCGTGTGACACACAACATTCAGGAGAATGAATGGCAAATTCTGCCAGTGATGATTGTGAATACTACATATAATCGGGCGTGAGACCCTGTTCTACCATGAGATTAGTTCAAATGAGCTCCAAAAGCTCCCACGTACAAAGTTGACAGGGATGATATTGAATACCACACATCTCTGTATGAAAAATATGCTGTGTGAGTCCCTGTCTGAAGGCTCCCACATACTGGGGTGAGGAAGATAGGGTCGGTATAATCTCTGGGAGAATGTTGGTGAATAGGAATATCTTGTCCTCAGATTGATGGGATACTGTTAAGGAATGTCAGTGAAATAGGAACCCGCTTCCTGAGACTGACGGGGATAGGGTCAGTATAATTTATAGGAATAATGTTGGTGAAATAGTAAACCCCGTCCTCAGACTGACAGGGATAGGGTTAAGTTCAGCTCTGGTATTGTACAACAGTCTGGATACTGTATCTAACCTCAGGGCTATTCTTGTACAGAGTTACCCCCCTTGCTGCTCAGGATGAAGAAGAAGGCTTAAGTAGAGCTATGCTGTGTGATGGATTTGTGATAATCAGAGTTATTTATTTTAAACCTTTGTGATAAAGAATGGTTTATATTATGTGTACTACAACAGGCATGTTGAGAGATATTGAAAAGTGTCTAAATGTTATACACATTAATACTACAATTATGTGTGGGGTTTGCAAATGTATCAACTGTGTACATGTAATTTAGGTCAACCTTCTGTTAGAGAGATTGTGTCATATGTAAAGTGCTATGGTAGAACTTTTGAGTGCTTTTAAGTCCAAGATGGACTTTTCGTAGATAAATCCTGTCCATCGTCATCCGTCATCTTAAACTTTTCGCATATTTGACTTCTCCAAAACCACTGGACCAATTTCAACCAAACTTGGTTGGAAGCTTTTGTAGGGGAATGGGATTTATGTTTGTTCAAATAATAGAGCTCCGGCTTTAATGGGGCACAACTAGAGGCTAAAATGTGGAAAATTAGACTATATCATAAGTCTTATGATGCACATCTTAGAGTCTAATGCATGATATAGTAACCTTGTGGCAAGAAGAACCAAGTTTACTCAAGGCCTGACCTTTGGGCCAAAACAGGCTACTCTTATGAGGTAAATTTGATGCTTTGGCACATATGTTTACTTTTAAGCTTTCAACTTTTACAAAATCACTGTGCTAATTATTTGTAATTTGTTTCTTTGGGGTTTAATGTCCCTTAAACTCATCTGATGGCAACTTTATAGTGCTGTATCACTGAAATATCTCGGCGCAGACACATTGACATCATACTTCACTCAGTCACATTATTCTGGCATCAATCAACCAATCCTCCTCCTACCAATTAATGCTGAGCACTTAGCAAGAAGTGAGAAGATTACCTAATTTTAAAGTCTTAGGTTTGAAGCCGTCGGGAACCTTACCTGTGCCTACCGGAACAAGAGGCTAATGTTCTACCTCTGAGTCATCGCATTGGCAGGAGAATTCATTTGGAAAAAGGTATATAGTTTTGTTCAACTGTGGAGCTCAGTCCTCGGGGGAGACACTAGCAAATGGGAAAATTTGACAAATTTAAAAGTTTAATAAGCTAATTAAATATATGAAATTATAGGTGCTGTTCCAACCAGATGCGTGTTAAGGCCAAACAGGTCTCTTGTTATAGGTTTAAAATGTGTCTTTAGCATCCTGAATTCAATTCATGCAACATAATTAAGGTTTCTTCTTTATATGAAAAATGTGTATTTAAAGGCAAATCATTGTAATGTAACAAAATAGAAAGAAAGGAATGTTTAAGTCTTTTTTTGTCATTTTTGTATAACTAACTATTTACTGGACTAAGGCAAGACACTTCCTTATTAGAAGGGAATGTCAGTAATGGATTAAATTAACTCAAATTCCTGTGTTAGTTGTATGTAACAGTTTTTGCATTTAATCAAAGGGGAATACAGATATGAACACCTTAAATATGATAAAATAATCTTTTAAAGTGACATACACTCTTCGGCACTAATTATTGAGATGAAAGCAATTACTGCAATAAAACAAAATATTTATAATAGCCCTATAATACGATGATCTGTCATAAAATGAATATTTTTTATAAGTTAAAAACCAGGTTTCAAGCCAGCGAAATATTGAAGAAATCAAGAAGACCTGCTGCCACGATCGGCCATTATCTCTAATTAGTATGCAGACAAGTTAGTGTGGACAGCAGAATAGTTTAAAAATAGCACGACTACCAGTTAATGGCCTGTAATTCTTGTGCAAATGAAGCACACATCTATATAATCATGACACAATTTACTATTTCTAAGCACAGGTAAAAGCGTATCCTGAATCACCTATATCACTGAATGAACTCTGCCCAATAACATAAACAAAAAGTAACAACACTGTAAAAATATCTGTCCCAAGCAATACCAACATGAAGACGACTTAGGGATGTTGTCCAAAATCAACGCCTGTCAGTCATTTATAATTTGCCCTGAATTGTAGATTTTGGTTATTTTTGAAATTTGGTACCTTTGTGAAGATACACGAGCTTCAGGTTCAATTAACGAAAAGTTACTAACTTTTAATGCTTAATAAAAATAACCATTTTGAAAATAAATTAAAAACCAAGCAAAAATAATATTTGTTAGTGTATATGTCACTTTAAGTAATACATGTTTATGCAGGTTATTTTAATCTTAATTAGTTAATAAAAACTTTGTAGTGTAGCATAGTTTTATGTCATTCATAGGTAAGATGGCTAGTATGAAACTTGCCAAAATTAAGAAAAATTAACAATACTAAGTATGTTAATTTATGATTAGTGTAACAAAACCTCTACTTATAAAAGGCAGCAGTCAACCATGACCTTTATGTGACCTTAGCACAAATGGCCTTGGCATGACCTTGTATGAGCTCTGACCATAAGGTTGGACACAAAACATAAGGCAATATTAAGCTGACATAGATATAATATATAAATATATTTCTGTTGAAAAAATATTATTTGTTTTAGTTGAGTCTACTTTTAGATATATTGGATGGATGTTTAACTGTTTAACGCTGTAATTCTGTGTACTTGGATGGCATGAGAGTGATACTTGTAGTTTGTATGGTACCATGTGTACCAGTACTGTTGAATGTATGTTTGTAAGTCTCTGTGTGTCATAGATTGATGATGTATTGTCCTTAATGTCATGTATGTGCACACTGTCATAACAAATGTGGCTTATATTAAGTTATAACCAAAAATAGTTTCATTTACTTATTTATTGAAGTATGACATCACACAGGATATAAAATATTTTGTGTCTTACAACTGTTACGTAACGGAAGTTTTTGTACTGCACATGCAGTAAAACCCCACTGTTTTACCGATTTAGGCGTTATAAATATTGGCCAGTTATCATCGTTATATTCATGATATATTTATAGTTTTGTTCATTCCTAAGTTTTCTTTTTCATAAAAGCAGCTATTAAAGTACACATATTTATTAAAATATAAACTGGAATTATAGCACATACAAGCACACCACATATTGATAGTATTAAGAGCCTTTTACTCATGTTTACAGTACTGTATTCAGTAAATTCTGACAATGCTGGTATCTTTTTGTGAAAGGATTAATGTACTTAAAAGACTTCAACTACAACTTCACTCAAAGATTATATGATGCACTCCCATGGAAATCTATATACAGTTAAGACTCTATGAAATTGTTTATGTAAGATAGCATGTCATGACAAAGCTATAATACCGAACAAAACAAAGCCACATTGACCGATTGAAAAACAGTTTTTGCTTTTATTTTTATTAAACCAGAAAATTCATTATTAAAGACCAATTACAAAATTTGTAAGATTATTAAAAAAAGACATGTTTAGATAAATCTGTAATTGTATATTGCAAGGCACACAAGTCAAGCTTACCCTACTAATATAGAAAACTGTAAGATTACATAAAAAGACTAATATTTGTCACTTACAAATTACAAAAAACTGTAAGATTACATAGAATGACAGGTCTGTTACAGAACCTGTAAGATTCAACAGTGGAATATGTTTGAACATTGACACTTGGTAATGGTTATATATAGATCTGTATGTTCGTAATTTTCTACCACAGATTTCATCCTAGGTTACAATCTTTGTGTGTGTTTGTGGCTGATGTTGTACTCATAGATAATTCCTTGCTTCTCATAGTGCAATACCAAGGTATATGCATTAAGCCAAAAAACCTTAGCTATAATTTTATTTTTTTACATAATAGTAAATAATTTTCACCACTTGTTATAGCACAACTTACATACAGTATTATCCCATTCTCATGTTTTCAAACAATCTTTAAAATGTTGGCATTACCCACAATTCAGAATTATATACGTTAAATTTTGAGGTGAATTTTAGCAGGAGTTCAACAAACAGTTACCAGTTTTGCTTAATTTGTAGATTTAGTCAGGGTTTTTTTTGGTCATTTCTACTGTACTACTTAATTCTTTTGGACCAACCGAAAAGGGAAGTAGTGGGGCACATCAGCTCTATTGAATATATTTTAAGATACAAATGATCTAACTTAACAACAACTGTAACCTTTATGAAAGAACCAGACTAGCAACACGAGAAATGTAAAAACTGTGTTGACGACTATATTTTGTTGATAAATTATACCATTGTAAATCCAGCTACAATTTACTTAGCACTGTGTGGTGCCCAGATTTGAATTTTCCCGTGTCATTAAACTGAATCAGTGCTTACAAAATTGAACAACCTTAAGTAGCATATAATGTGTACATGTATTCATAGTTTAAACAGTCCCTTTATGTAGGACTTGTAATGTTGATTTCTACCATTACATTCCACACAAAGGGGGCTAACCACCGTGATATCTCATGTCAGACAGATATCTTTCATAATTTCATAATGGCTTAATATTGGGATAAAAATTGCCATTCAATTGTTAAGCACTTCATTTCTAAATTTTACAAACAAAAATATGTTATAGCAGAAACAGGGTTTGCACACCTACAGTCAAGCCCATTGACCATTAGGCTTCAATACTGTTTACTTGAGATGATTTCAATTATAGTTGTGTAGATTAAAGGCTAAGTGATTTAACCACTAAATATACTGTCGAGTCTCCTTAAGGGTTGTATTTTACACAATACTCTATCTAGTAGAAGTCACAAAACAGTAGCTATCAATACTGATGTAAATGTGCTTGTTATTGCTCACACTCACACAGACACCTCACACTCTTACACACCTCACATACAAATGATACACACAAACACAGAGGTAATGGTTAGCCTTCTTACATAAATCTTTGTACTGTATGATGTGTGTTTCACTGAAGGAAGGACTTATCTTACAGAGTTACCCTATTGCTTCCATCCATGATACATTAACAAGAGGAATTATTTCTTGTTTATCTAAGACGAGTCTTACTCACACATTATTTATCATAAACTGTTTGCTTTATAATGTATCAGTTAAAGATCTTTCAAGTTTGGGATGTCAACATAACATTAAAAAAAAAATTGGCAGCATAACCCTTTAAATTCAGGGATTTCAGGTTTTGGTATACAAAGCATAGGTTTATTAGGGGACCACAACAGATATTTGGAAAGTTCAGTAAATACTTTACTCATGCAAGAAAATAGATTCGGATGATATGATTCCTTAACCAATGCAGTGTACATTGTACCAGTATACATGTATTTATAGCAGGCATTCAAAGATCAAACACTGTGTTAGCTTAATAGATTTTCAAAGTTTAGGAATTGGTTAAATTAAAAAAAAATTAATGCAAGATGTACATAATGACTCTTTGTCTACAACACTGTGTGCATGTGTGTTTGTACATGTGTGTGCGAGTGTTTGAATAATCATGTGTAAATGAATATACTTGTAACAAATGTTGAAATGTATTATTTATCATAACTTTATTATTATTGAAATTGAAAATGATCACGAGTGTCATGAACATAATGGTTAAGTATACCACCATCACTCATTTCTGTAACATGTATACACCATCAATGGTCATTTATCTCGCACATCACACAAAGTAGATGTCATTACAACTTTCATACACAGCATCCCTTAGTTTCTAGATTGGAAGCTTCCATGCTTTGTTTGGACTGTACCAACACACAAAGTAGATTTCATTACAACTTTCATACACAGCATCCCTTAGTTTCTAGATTGGAAGCTTCCATGCTTGGTTTGGACTGTACCAACACACAAAGTAGATTTCATTACAACTTTCATACACAGCATCCCTAAGTAACTACATTGGAAGCTTCCATGCTTTGTTTGGACCGTACCAATGTATACGGGATTCACTTTTATAGGTATCATCCTCAAGTAACTACATTGGAAGCTTCCATTCCTTATCTAACACTTCATACAAAATAGGGTTTCATAACTTTTATGCTCTTCATCCCTAGGATAATGCATTAGAAGCTTCCATGCTTTGTTTGGACTGTACCAATGTATACGGGATTCACTTTTATAGGTACATTGGAAGCTTCCATTCCTTATCTAATGCTTCATACAAAATAGGGTTTCATAACTTTTATGCTCTTCATCCCTAGGATAATGCATTAGAAGCTTCCATTCTTTATTTGGACTGTACCAATGTCGTCTGTTGGGGATTGATTTACATACAGTTCAGTATCATCATTATAATGTAGCATTTGACTGTGCAGTACTGATATTAGGTTGAATAAAGTCATTTGTCATTAATAACATGTTGTGAAGACTCAAGTCTTCAGTAAGTTATTGGTAGTAGCTCTACCTGATGTAGTGTCATCTATAAATACGTAGGTTTGTATTATTTAATGGTAAGATGTTTTATTACTGAGACAAAAGTATGAATTTATAATGCTATTTTTTATATGTCTAATGTGAAGAAAAAAATCCATCAATTAAAATTGTGTTCATGCAATTTGAAACTTGATTGATATTTGTGTTGTTGTTTGTTAAATAATTACAGTGAACTCTTTACAATAACACTTATTATGGCAGCAAGTAACCATCAACTGGTGACACCATCTCTTTATGACCAAGACATGTGTTGGAAGGGACCTTAAACCTCAATAAAACAAACTCTTTACAATAACACTTATTATGGCAGAAAG
>JAUMGZ010210131.1:0-12011 GCA_032359645.1 Pododesmus macrochisma | reverse complement strand
ATGGACGCAAGAGAAGAATTAATTTTGAATAGACAAGACTTCGGTAAATCAAAGTAACAGAGCCAATGAGGCAACGGAAACACTCTGGAAGACACGTTAACCCCTAATCAAACACACAAAGTATTTAAAGATACATCAGTATAGAAAAGGTATTAACAAATCGTGAAAGGAATATTAAAAGTTTATGTTATAAATTGCATAATAACTATCAAATCAATATTTCTTATATTGTTGATACAACTACACGTAAAGGACACATACTTTGTATTTGAGTATATTCTATAAATGGCTGCTATGCAATTAATTTAATAAAAATTGTCAACATTTTATAGTTTACTTAAGAACATAGATTGTATCATCTTAACTATACGGCTACTAAGATTGATTTTACATGTGTCATAACGTATTGTAAATAAAAATAGACACACACCATCTGGTCCATCCTACCTTGCAATGGAAATATTTGAAAAAGATGACACACAGACCTTGTGATTCATGTGTGCGTAACAGTTTTATTTAGATAACATTTCTACATACTTGCTTTATCCTAGTAACGATGGTGTAGTATGAAAGTGTCTTTGCTTGTTGCGTTGATGAAAGAGGGAACACATAAAAGTGAACATACTATTCTAGTTTAGTGTAGCAAAAGCTATGTTTGAGTCGAGTTAACTACATATAATGATATATAGATATATATTTCATTGTTTATCATACAATAGTAAAAAACGTGTCTATCGGTTCCATACTTGAAATAATTATGTTTACCTTTCAAGGTAATAAACTGGACACATTCATATTACATCTTGTCCAGTCATTATTTAGCGTATGTAGATATGATTTGAAATCTCTCTCTCTCTCTCTCTCTCTCTCTCTCTCTCATATGATGTATATTTGTTTTAATACAGGAAACGCATAATCCAAAAGAATATGCTGGTTTATTGCCTCTCGGTGGAATGGAGCAGAGCAGTAAGTAAAAAGTAGAGTCTTTAAAAGTAACATAGTGATAATTACGTTAATTAAAAGTATCACTTCTGTTCCGTTTTACAATACTAAAATGCAATCTTAAACATTCCTCCGATAACTATGATATTCATAAAAGGAAAGAGCCAATAATGCGTGTGAGACACCCCCGTCACGAACCCAAGATCTTGCTTCGAATAAGCCAACATGAATGGACTCTATAGAGAAAATTATTTTAGAATAAACAAGTCTTCGGTAAATCAAAGGTACAGAGTCAAAGGGGAAACGGTGACAAAAAAGTACGATGGTAATTGTGTACAAAATCCATACCCCAACAATAATACAAAATTGTCTTGCCAAAAATTTAAAATTAACACGTATAAAGACAAACTATTGCTTCTGTCCACGTGTTTACGATTGTTGGAATTCTTTGATTCAATACGAAGTCAAAACAAAAAGGTTAAATGCAATGTTTGCAAATGTAATTGAACGTATGCTCTAAAGCTAGAAATTCCTTTTTAAACTATATTTTTTATATCTATGTCTTAAATGAAGAAAATAAGTTAATTACCTGCGATAGCAAGACTTAAACCTAAACTCTTTTTTTTTTGTTATAATGGGCGGTTCACTTCATTTTTTTTTTAAATTCTATTATCACTGAATTTTTACTCACAAGATGTGTTTATTTTTGAGTTTTTTTTCTAGCATAGCTACTCAACACTAGTTTATTACAATAGGCTTCTCAATCTTTTCTTTTCTTTGATTTTATTATCACATCGTGAATTGTTCACGTTAATACATACTTGTCTTTTGTTATTTGTTTTTCCTGTATTATCTCAAAATATATGTGAATGATTCCATCCGATTTCTTTTGGAAACAGCTTATTTCTTGCGGTTATATAATTGTTTGCGATATTTGTTAGTTGAGGTACACCCGCAAATCTCGTTTTGTGTTGAAAAATGTTAGTTTCTTAAAGTAGTAAAAACGATAAACCAAGCCCTAAGATCATGGGCATGGGCAAACACGAGGAAAACGTGGTACTCACACAGAAAAATAACCAAATATACATTTATTAACTAAAAAAAGGAAACATCACGAACTTCAGTCAAAAAAAAAACTAGAAGCGAAACCAGGTGCTTGCGATATGGTAAGCGTTTCCTGTGACACATGTGTCACCCGTCGCCATGATTATGTGTCAATCCGGTGAATGGCAACCCTTTCCACTGTTTAAATAAATATATGTCACCATAAGAATATGTCACTTTTATGGTGACGAAAGAGCAAAGGAGAAACACCATTAACAGGGTAGGAAATGAAGCAGCAACATGATCATGAAAGCAGAGTCATGTAATCATCACCTGTCATATGTAGTTTAGAAAATGCATCAATCTTCAGGAATCTTTTTAATGTTGTTGCAGACCCAACAGCTCAACAGCGTGATTTCTAATTATTCCAGTCTGTTAGCAACTTTGTACTTGGTGATTAATCGGAGTAATAATCAATGTATCAACATTTCTAGGAAATATTTTCTTTCATTGTCCGACTTCAACAAAATATAGATCGATAAAAGAGATTTCAGCAAACTTTAAAGAGAGTTATTTCCCTTGTTGCATTTGCTTATTGTACGTAAAGCTTTCAGAAAAGAGTTGCTTACAAACAAACGTTTATGTTGCGTTTATCTTGGTATATTTTACACCGTGTTTTGTAAAATAAATACTAGTAATCTCATCTTTTCTTTCTTTGGACTCTGAAGATCAATTTCTGATAACTAGTTGTGTAAAGTCCTGATGTTGAATCGTATTTCGAGATATTTAATTTTTTCGTTTCATTTTATTTAAACTACAGGTGGTTACAAAGGCTACGGATTGGCTATGATGGTTGATGTTTTTTGCGGAATTCTTTCTGGGTCAGCATTTGGACCGAATGTTCGGAGTTGGAAAGAATTTAGTAGAACTGCAAATTTAGTAAGTAACGTTTATTTGGAAAGAACAGTTTAAACTGTTTTAGGTCCAGTTCCAGTTTTATCATTTATCTTAATGAACATTGGAATCTACTTCAAAACAAGGGATATCTAAGATACAGCAGCTGATGATTGTCTTGATTTAATTTTTAATACTAATTATGTTTCTTTCTTCGAAGGGGGATAACCGTGTCGCTCTAGGACTGTCCGTCTTTAAATGCATTCTTTTCCGTTGAGTTTGAGTGATTTTAATTAATACAATTTTGCAAGCTGATTAAGCACAAATATCTTATATTTAGCGTACAACGCACGATAGCGACCCGACAACACGGATTCAGGTCAAACATAGTATGTTCCTTATTGGAAAGGAACATTTTTCGTTTTTGATTGTGCTATATCTTTGGTCAAATGGAAATATGTGCTTGAACTTGTTCCATGACATATACTTAAGTAGATTGATTGAATACGTAAAATATTTTATTTTGGGTCAATTAGTACATAACTTAGTCATATATTCTTCCCAAAATTAGTATTCAAACATATCAATATAACTGCGACAACGTTAAAGCGATAAGCCGCCCTTGACGACTAACTCTCTTAAATAATGCTTTATGCAATGTCTTTAAGTTTTCCTTGCGTTCTTTAAAATATATTCTTATTTTACGACAGGGCCAGTGCTTTATTGCTATTGATCCTAATGCCTTTGCCGACGGATTCACAGACAGGATGAGTTCACTAATAGATCACTGTAGGGACTTGGAACCAGTAAGTTCTGTTTAACAATTATATCAAAGTTTAGTTTTCGTTAGAATCAACATAAACGTGACAAGAAGCACATAATTTGATGACATAAACCGAACTCTGAAATGATGCAAAGGAAAATTGAAAGGCTATTGGGATCACATAAAGGGGGGAACGAAAAATCGATACTTGGCACCTTAGAGTGAAATGGAATAACCAATCACGAAAACTCATCGCACATGTGATCGATCACATGTGCTAATGAACAACTTTTAAAGAAAATCTAATTGTTTTTTAAAATTAGGATTTAAAACTGGTTTAAATAATCAGCTAATGATTGTTGAACTTATTTGCTTGAAAATGTTACGTTTACTAACTTGCAATATTAAACTGACCATGTGTGGGAGAAGACCTTACTAAGATGCTTCATTGTCTATCCATGAAACAAACATGATCAATATTGCATGATGTATTCTATGTATTCAACGTAATAACACAGGTTTTGTACTCACAATGAAAAATTTCAAAGTACTTTTAAGATTCAATTTTGATTTAAATGTATATGAAATGTTTATAGAAAACCAAGATAAGTACAATACTTACAGGAAACAATACAAACATTATATTGACTGCTTTATTTCTTTTATCAGTGTATACATTCAGGAGGGATACCATCTTTATCAGTTGACCAAGGGAGACGTATAAGCAAACATCAAATTACAAAACAGAATCGCGAAATATTCGAGGCCAACTATAACTAAATAAAGTAAACATTCAACGTATGATATTGTTAAACCTATTTACAGACCTAAAGTCACAAACATGTATCACCTATTAGACTTTTTCAATAATAAATTGTTCATTTCATATAGGCTGAAGATGGGAAGGAAGTCCTTGTTCCTGGAGATCCAGAGAAAATCCATATGAAAGAATGTGATAGATTGGGTGGTATACCTTACCACGCTAATCAAATACAATTTGCGGTATGTTATGTTTGATTTGTGTTTAAATTGTTATTTTCCATTTTACCTTTTTTAGTCCATCTGGACTTTTCTAACTCGTTCTGTTGATCCTATTCATACTGTTTTTTTCTAATGCAAATCCTGTCCGTCCGTCCGTCCATACGTGTCCAGAGATACTTGTGGAGTGCAATGGGTGTTTTTTATGGGTTGCAATTGAGGTTTATTCCGTCATCTCCTAAAGGAAACGAAATTGTGTTTTTAAGTGATTTTTTACCTAAAATGCATCAAAATGTTGCAGTACGCATGTGCTTTTTAGCGGCGGAATAAAGCGGAAACAGGTAGGGGTGAAACACTTGTGTGTTGCAGCTCATAAATGAACAAACAAAAGAAACCACCTCACAAGTAAGGTTAAGTTAGAGCGTCCGTTCTTTTGTTGTAAACTTTTCCATTTTCGACTACTCTTGAACCACAGGAGCAATTTCATCCATACTTGATAAGAAGTATCCCTAGGGGAAGGGGATTCAGATTTGTTTAAATGAAGAGGCTGGGGCCCCAGGGGGCGCCACTAGGGGCAAAGAGGGGGAAATTTGACAAAATATAAAAAATCTCCTCATAAACTAGGAGGCCTAGAGCTTATTATGTTGCTATGTAGTAACTTTAAGGCACGGAGAACCATTTGTTCAATGCGTCACACTGAGGTGAAAAAAAGGTTATGCGTTTTGGGGTCAAAGATCAACTCTATAGAAAATGATTTAACTTTTCACATCTTCGACTTCTTGTCCAAAACAACTGTATAAACTTATTTATAAACTTGGTAGGAAGTTTCCCTGTGGGAAGGGGATTCAGATTTGTGTAAATGAAGGGGCTATGCACCCAGGGGTGCCATTTTAAGGGCACAAAGAGGGGAAATTTGACAAAGTTTCAAAAAATCTCCTTCGAACAAAGGTCTAGAGCTAAATTTTTTGGTATGTAGCAACTATAGGGCCTGGAGAACCAAGTATGTTCAATGCGTCACCCTGGGGTGAAAAATAGGTTATGCGTTTTGGGGTCAAAGTTCAACACTATAGCAAATACGTAACTTCACATAATTGACTTCTTGTCCAAAATTACTGGACCAATTTCATCCAAACTTGGAAGAAGTCATTCCTGGGGACGGGGGTTCAGATGGGGCTTTTATCCTAGGGGGCGCCACTATAGAAGCCATAATTGGTATCAAAAATCTTCTTCTAACAAACTAGATGGTCTAGGGCTTAATGCTTTGGTTTATAGTAACTTTAGGGAATGGAAAACCAAGTTTATTCAAGACCCAGGGGTAAAAAAAGGTCACTCATTTTGAGGTCAAACTCAACACTATATATAGCAAATATGATACTTTGTCATATTTGCGACTATAAGTCCAACTTTACTGGACCAATTTCATCGAAGCGTTGAAGATGTCATCTTTAGGGGAAGGGTATTTAAATTTGTTAAAATGACGGGTCTCAGTACCCAGGGAGGGTCCCTTGGGGGCCAAAATGGGGAAAATTTGATAAAATTTCAAAAATCTTCTTATAAACTAGAAAGCCTAGTGCTTGATGCTTTGGTTTGAAGTTACTTTAGGGCATGGAGAACCAACTATGTTCCTAGGGTCGAAAGTTTTCAAATGTTAAAAATTTACATATAGGCCCCTATAATCCAGATGGACGTTAAGGCCCAATGGTTCTGTCGAGTCAACATTAGAACAGCTAATCCAGGGCGTACTACCAAATGCAAATGTTTTTTTTTATTGTTTTTCTCTTCAAGTCATGCAAGTAAGTTTAATGTAATACAAGTATGACCTTTGGTTGAGGTCTATGAAATACCGAAATGAAGAGGCTGTAATTGATTTATTATAACAGATAGTTTATAAATTGTTATATTAATAAAATTTAAGACATTTCAACAACCTTTTTATACACGTAAGCAGTCGATCTACCTAGCTGTTTTCAGTCCGTCGATTAACTGGTCAATATAACTTATCAATTAACATTTTCTGAACTCGTGTGGTCATTATCACTTTAACAAGTTCCCGTGACCGGCTTTAGACAAATAAAATCCGTATAAGAATAGCATTTTAATAAAGGTGTATGCTAGTAAATGCGTTTAATTGTAAGTTCTTAATAACTCGTTAATTGGCAGAATGTTATTCCATACTTGTCCCATGTCGTAGTCCCTTCATCTACGTTCATTGTGTTGTGAGACCTGATGGCTAGTTCTAACGAATCCATCTTTTCATTCTGACACTCTTCCCAGTCTATCACAAGATTCGTATTGCACACGTGGTCAGTTACATCAGATTTGTGTTGTTGACTGAGTGATGTTTTACCATAGATCTTGTTTGCACAGACGGCACTATTTTCTCAATTTCACTGCGATAGTCTGATGTTTGAAGAAGATGGCCGATTCCTCATCGAAACTGTCGATATGAAGTGTAAAATGTCGGCTGTGTACACACAGAACTAATTAACAATACTTATCATACGTTGTTTATGGTCTTACATTTGCATGTCACAGGTGTCCCCGAGATCTTCGCTGGTACTTCAGGGTGCAATACCTTTTCATACAAATGGTGTGTTTAAAAATATTTTTGACTTATAAAATCGATGAAAGAAATTATACTTTCTTAATCATATATCTGTGGATTCGTTGCAGTTTTTGTTGTTGACTATTTGTTAATTTTATCTCTATTTCATTGCAGAATGAGCTGGCTGACCGTTTAAAAATTAAATCTTTTAAAGTGATATAGAAAGGTGAAGAAAGAACTGATATTACAATTGGTGGTTGTGTTTAATTTGTTTTTATCTACAAGTTTGTTACATATATTATTAATAAACTGTTTTATTTTATCCAAGCAATGTTTTGTTTATCATTCGCATCAGCTGTGAGTTGAATTATAAGTCGGCATTATTTTTGTATCTTGGTCATCACATTACATGATTACTGCGTCTTTAGTTTAATTTGGTATTACCGATTTTCGCTCAATACTGAGTACTTATTTTATATACACCAAATAACACAATTTGACAAACATGCTTTTAAGTACAAACTATACAAAAAAAAATACGAAATTTTGATATTCTAGATGATCCAGAAGTAGAATTTCAGTTGTGAATCGAACTTTTGGTGAACCTAATTGGTATTCAAGTGATGTTCAAAGAAAATTTTTGGGAAACTAAAGTTCATGAAATATTTACATAAGATGAACTCAACTTGGACGTACTTAAGTTCACAGATATTTTAGATCTTGACAACGCCAACAATTAAATTTATATTATTCCTCAGGACAAAAGTAACTGTAGAAGAAGTCATGTGCGTCAAAATTTCATTTTATTTGAAACGCATCATTTCATTTGTCAACATTGGTACAATTGCCAAATAACAACCCGCTTGAATAGTTAACTATAAAGAATCATCAATAGATCTCAGTCAATGAAAAACGTTTATAGGATGTAATGTCAACAAAGTAAGTGTCAAATAATTGATTTCAAAACATAGATTTTCAATGCTTTTCTTTCTGAAAAGGGCCTTTAAATCTGACGAAACCAATGATACAAATGTTCTGCTTGACATATTGGCTTTACACCCTGATATGTTAATGATAAACAGACTCTATAATTTGAGTCCAACAACACAAAGGTCGTTTCAAAGTAACTCTGATTAATGTTAAACTTGACTGTGTCTCATAAGCAGCTCAATAAAAAACTATCATAGATTACCATTCATATTAACCAATGAGTTGTCACTTTACATCAGAATCAAAATATGGTAAGACATCCACTGATACAACACCCCAACAATTCAAACTGTGATCCTTTTCTAGCAAATAACCTTTGCCATGTAGACGAGAAACACAGATTGAAGTTTAAACCTCGACAAATCTCTTTAACAAGCCCGACGCCACAATCTTTATACCTCCAAGCAGCAATATACCTGAAACTGACCACGACATACATTTGTAAACTGTCAGAATATTGCATAGAATAGTAAATCGAAAAACCAAGACAATATTCTAGACCGTAAGTCCATGGACATTGACAAACAATTAGAAAACATTGGATGCACACAGAAAAATGAAATATACATTTATTAACTAAAAATAGAAACATCATGAACTTCTATTTAAAAACTAAAAGCGAAACCAGGTGCTCGCGATATGGGAAGCGTTTCCTGCTACACATGTGCCACCCGCCGCGATGCCCCCATGTCATTCCGGTGTATGGTAACCTAATCCACCAATTAAAAAGGAGCAAGAGTCAAGAGTCAATTTAAGAATAATTCACAAGTTTTGGTGACGAAAGAGCAAAGGAGAAAAACCAATAACAGGAGAGGAATAGAAGTAGCAAAATTAACATTAAATCAGAGCGGTAAAGAATGACACTTGTAAGTGAAAAGTCATTAATCTGCATTTGTTTTGTTCTGGTGATCTCATTTCTTCTAGTTTTTCCCTATTTGTATTGTGCATGTTAATACTGATGTAACTTGAACTAAGTTTAAAAGGGAAACTATACATATAAATAAAGTAAGAAAAGAACAATTTTGAATCATGGTGATTTGCGAATCCGGAAGAACAGTAATATACCTCAAAATGTAAAGTGATATCGGACAAATATTCCAACGACAACATATTCAAGGCCATATATCAACGTGGAGCTAAAGAAGACGCCAGTTAAATGAAGTTTAATAATATATATGCGGACAACATAGCAAGCGAATGTAGGAAATTGCATAGCAAATTATTCAACCGCTAAGCATATTTTTTATCTCAAAGTAGATGCATTCATCCAACAAAAGTATAGGGGTTAAGGACTATTGACTGAAAGGGAAACTATAGCAACCCATTTGAATGTAAAGCTTTAAAGGTCAAATGGCATTCCATAGCACCACTGTTCACCGAGTTAATTAGAAAATATAACGCACCACTGTGAACGGTATATGAAAAGTGTATTATATTTGCTATCAATGATGTATTTCAGAATCCTTTACAAGGCGAATCAGCTGAGCTTAACGTAGAGAAAATAATAAGATATTATAAAAAGGCTTTACAAGAGGTGAGTTTAATCAAATGAGAAAGATGCTTACACTTGCTCGTTTTCGTCATTGCCTATTTGCTTTGTCATACAGTTAAAACTGTCTTTAAAGACCAGTCAAGGGAACAAAATAAGTGGCCTTTATAGACAGGTGACCTTTAAATACAGGTTCAACTTAGTTTTCTTGTTTTCTCCATTGCCTATTTGCTTTATCATATTTAGATATCTAATTTGAATCTAAATTCAATTTTTTTTTTATCTTAAAAGGTCGGATAAATGGCAGCTACAATTTTTTTCGGTCGCCCAAAAAAAAAATACAGACCTTTCAACGAAAATACTCATGTTTGAATCTTAAACATACAATAATGATTTTTACTTTCTAAGACTAGTTATGTAAAGTATCACATTATTTATCAGGGTTGTAATGTCAAGGGTATAATTCTTGTGAATCCAAACAACCCGACTGGACAGGTGTACTCGGAGGATTCTATCATGGAGCTTCTTCGATTCTGCAAAAGGTAACAGGTGCTGGTAGTCTGGGTTACCAGTTTCATATCACTGATTAACATTGCACTGTTGCGAATGGCGTTAGCTTAAAAAATTGCATATTGTGTACATGTATAAGTAGTTTGGGTTACATGTACCTGTTTCATTTCACTGATTAGCATTGCACTGATGTGAATGACGTTAGCTTAAAAATTGCATATTGTGCACATGTATTGATTTGTGTGTAACACCGAGGTACATCATAAATAATGTACTTTGATCTTCTATTAAAATCAATAAGGTTATCTTAAAAATCAAATAAATGTTTAAAAGTAAGTAAATCGAAAAACCAAGACGATATTCTAGGCCGTAAGTCCATGGACATTGGCAAACAATAAGAAAACGTTGGACGCACACAGAAAAAAGAACCAAATAGCAATGTTATAACAACGCCGACAGTAAGCAATTATCAAGGAAACGATTAAATTACAGATACTACTTTATAATTAAAAATATATCTTTTGCCGACTTCACAGAAGTTTTATTTGAACTTTAACATTGTACACACGTTACAAATGGAAAACATGCTGCCTGCTTCGGTGAATTGCACTATACTTCATAGAAATCATAATTATTTTTTCATGGTTTCATCTACGCACTGCTGAATAAGACATATTGTTTTAACAAAGTTTATGTTGATGCTGCCAACCGCTTGTAGCAATTCCAGGAATGTAACCACCACAGAAAACCTTCAAATCAATGTCATTAAATCCAGCACAAAGGCTTGTGTTCACTCGAAAATATCACTTTTGGAAATACAATCCAAAAAAACGCACGTCCTTCGGAGGGGACGCTTAGCTGGCAATCGCTTGTACTAAGATTGTTTTACCTCCTAGCACGATGAAGATTCCAGTGTAAAGTTCGATAGAAGAGAAGGCGAAAACACCATTACATGGGTTCAACCTTCTTTCTGAGTTGTCCCTATTGCTTCCATTCACGTTCCAATTGCCGCTTCCCTCTCTGTACTATCGTTTTGTATTTCTCCTTTGGTCTTTTTTTCACGATATTAATAAAATAATTTGGAATCAGAGAGAATGATAACGCATGAAAAAGTTTGTTTGTTTAACCTTCTATTCATACTGTTTTCTACCGCCTTCACAGATATTTACTTGAGCATTAACATTGTACGTGCGAAACAAATAGAAAATATTGTGTCTGCTTCGGTGCTTATGCTTCATATATTGCTTAGTTGTTTTTTCATGGTTTCAGCTGTTACGCACTAATGAATATACTATTAACGTTAAAAATTTTGTGTTACAAACAGTTTGAAACAATTTAAAGAATGTTACCACAACAGACAACCTAAAATCTGTAAAAATCCTTATGTTAATAAAAGGTAAAAACTACACCCTAGCAATACTATAATAATAATGACTTAAGATGTTCATTCAACGAATTGAGAGATATCAACCCCTTTATCTGTAGCATTTATTTGAATGTCAATCATACAACTCTGGTTTATCTAAATCGAAATAAAACATTGTTATCTTTAGGAAACATATTAATGACAGCAGCTTCGAGCAAGTTCTGGGGTTCACGACGGGGTAATTCACACAAAGTTTTGGCTTCTTCCTTTTATAAATATCATATTTATCGAAGCATGATTCAGGTTGCATTTTTGTATTCTTATCACTTGGGTGGTTGCCTCTGCAGGTGGCCTAGCCCCGAAGGTAGCCATAACCCATTAGCATTTGCTTCCGAACACCATGTTATACTGAATTTTTTCCCCTCGAGGGGCCATGTGCTGTGTGTGAGGTACGCCGTCATTTATCCCGATTCATTACGTTGTGCCAGTT
>JAUMGZ010210119.1:0-22501 GCA_032359645.1 Pododesmus macrochisma | reverse complement strand
TGACGGGGCTGGGATTCTAACACCAGCCTACCAGCACAAAGCAACGCTCTACCTCTGAGCCACAGGGCCTGTATGTTGTTTTATAGACATGGGAGGACTGAGATAATTATGTTATTACTGGTATATAATTAAGATGAGCTAATTTAATATTCATGTTTTGTTTATAGATATAGAAGAATTGATTTTCATGCTGACAGATTCACCTGTAAGTAGTGTATAACTGTTACCTGTCCTGTAATGTAGTTATATATACTGTATTCTCCTATTCAAAAAATTTACTCAAAAGTCAACTGTAATGTACAAGTTTTTAAATCTTAATGATTTACATGAATTGGAACTTTTTAATCTGCATCACATTTATGTATATAGGTTTTAACTAAATAAATTCTATGTAATCATTGTTTCTATTTAAGACATAATAATAAATTTATATACATTTATTCTGAATGGTTTATCACTATAGTAAAATTTTATGGGAAAATATGAAAAAAAGTTACAAACCCCATCTATATATTATACCTAGATTCTTTAATTCTAATGTCATATTACAGGGGGTGATGTGTCGTCCCTCGAGAATTCGTCAAATGTTCGCCTCTCGGTCCTGTAGGAAGTCAGTCATGATTGGAACAGCTCTCAATAAATCCGAGATGAAGAAGGTACTTGAATCTACTAAGTCTTCTTTTATTGTAACAAGAGATTTTGAATAATTACTAAATTTATGTGTAGCAAGACTTGATGCCTAAATCATAAAACAGAATCTATTCGTATTTGACAGTGAAAACAATGTCATGTTCATCGGATATATCTAATTTATAATTACAACATAACCATTAACCTGAATTATATTTTATATTCATTACAGCTGGTTTGTCACATGGGAGATATTGAACAGCCATGGGTAAATATTGAAATTGATCATACATAATATAAAATATTCAATTATGTATAGTAGCACTGTAGAGGAAATAAAGATTCAATTAATAGAAAAGGTTTCAAGTCAGTTCTTTAGCTAAATGTACTGATAACTTTTTGGTGTAATGTCAGATGTATATATTCTACAAAATAGTTCTTTAAATTATTTAAGTATGGTACATAACATATCACTTGTATGATACATATTTAACTGATAATGTCCGTAGTTTACTATGTAAGAGTACTTATATATATAATTAGCTGAATATCAGTAGCTAATACTGCTCTGTGACATGTCATACAATTGATTGTTTCCAGAATTGTCCACATGGCAGACCTACCATGCGACATCTCATCAACCTGAAGATGGTACCTAGGTGACTCACAGATTACCATGCGACATCTCATCAACCTGAAGATGGTACCTAGACGACTCACAGATTATCATCAACCTGAAGATGGTACCTAGGTGACTTGCAGATTATCATCAACCTGAAGATGGTACCTAGGTGACTCACAGATTATCAAAGCTATGTTTATATGGTGCTTTTGCTAATTTTTAAGATGGATTATGTATAAAAAGTTCATTTGATTTTTCATGGCGTCCATCAGTGGTATAACACAGCTAGTGTTTCATCCACTCCGACTCTTATTATTGATGTATATACTGCCACTGTGGCTGTGGCTGGCTATTTTAACTTGTTGCATGTTGAAAAGATTTTAATAAAAGTAAAATTTTAAAATAAAGATCAAAACTTGGATTTATTTTTCTTTCATAGATACATAGCAGCTCACTTTATTACATGTGCATAATTTGTATTCCACTTAAACTTTTGGCGTCATTTTGTGAATACCTCATTGAATTGGATGAGCCCTGCTGGCATTCCATTTAAGGCCCCGTCAAGTTGGACCTGTGGGTCACAACCAGGCTTGAGGTTTGCATCATAGTTATGTTAACTGATCAGCTAGCCTTGGACAATTAGTGATGATAATTGCCACCTGCCAGGCCTTGGGTAGATCTGTTTGTAATCTTTGCACCTATAATTGAATTAATCAATTTTACTAGAGATCAAGTTGAAAAGTTGATGATCAGTTTCATTTGTGAATCCTTGGTTAGTCCAGGATATAGCAGAGATATCCTTAAAGGTTGCTGAATGTTCATATACACATTTTCCAATGAATAATGTGCAAGTCTTTGAAGGAATGTTAATTTGAAGGGGAATGGAAATAGATGAAATACTTTCAGGCGCTGCTAACATTTTGGACCTATGTGTGGGCCGTGACCCATCATTTGAACAAAACAGAATATTTTTGTCTCCAGTGGTTTTGGAGAAGTTAACATATTTGCCATGTGTTGACTTTTGACCCAAAAAAACCCTATTTTTATCCCAGGATCACAACTTTGACAAAATTGGTTATCTGTGCCCTAAAGTTACCAATTTACTAGCATTAAGCTCTGACATAGACTAATATAGTTTATTAGAATAGAAGATTTTTGAAATTTTGACAGTTTATCTTTTATCTCCCTTTAAATGGTGCCAAGGTGGGGGCTATTTAGTAGCATCATTTGAACAAATTTGAATCTCCATCTCCTAGGATGCTTTTCACTAAGTTTGGTTGAAACTGATTCTGTGGTTAATGCCGAAAGAGCAACAGACAGCATTTTTACACTTCTGGACTGAGCATGCAAGGTAAGAAAAGTTGTTCATGAAATTCTAATCATATTGGACCGAGTTATACATGAAGCCTGCAAAATGGCTTATTTTGAATTAATGTGCGAACTTTCTCTGCAAACAATTCCTAAAACCAAATGTTTATTCTATATTATTACTTTCACATAATAAAGTTCAAGGACACTTTCTTCTTTCTATTACAGATTTATAAATGTGAGAAACATAAATCAAGCTCAAATGATAACATAATAGTTTTTTTATTTATATTATAGACTAATAAGATACATTAATATCACACTCAAAATAGTACTGAAAGTATGCAACAAACATTTGATCAAATATTGCCATATTGATACTTGTGGTATTGCTATTGATTTATAATCTATATTTAATCATTTAACAAACATATTTAACAGGACATCTTTTGCATACATACACATACATATCCACTATTAAAGCAGTAACTTTGTATTAAGTTGAAAATAAAATTGTCAACATACATTAAGAAATAATTCATACAAATCTATAACAACTATACTTTTTCAATGACTTGCACATCTTTTTTTCATATTTAAAGAGTAACATGCTTTAAAGGCTCTAGAAAAACAATTTCGTATACATAAACATTTGAATTTCTCCTCCAATAAACTGTGTGATAATATGTTACAACTAGGTTTATATAAGATTAATCATTTCAACACATTGATTTACTGAGCGGTCGTCTATATTCAAGAAGTAATTGATGCATTGTGTATCATGTTAGAAAATATTACAATGGTGGGAACATGTTATATAACAAGAGGTCAATAACATCCAGCTGGTTGAAACAGCACTACAATTTGACATACTGGTAGCATATGATTAGTGTATGAAACATTTTATCAAATTTTCCCCTTTCTGATTTCCTAGTATCCCCTGGGAGACGAGTTCCACCTTTTGAACAAACGTGTTTACCCTTCTCTGCAGGATGCCTCCTTCAAAGATTTGGTTGTGATTGGTTCAATGATTTGGACAAGTTGAAAAGTTAACACATTTGCTACAGTTTTCAACTTTGACTCCTATGGTAGGAACCTATTTTGGACCCTAGATCCATACCTTGGAAAAAAAAATTGGACCTTCATGCCCGAAATTACTACACAGCTGCACAAGCATTAAAATATAGAATTTCTCAAGTTTTGGCCGTCTGTGGGTTGAATGTCATCATTTAAACAGTTTTGAGCATCTATCTCTCAAGGTATATGTCTTCTACCAAGTTTGGTTGAAATTGATCCAATGGTTTTGGAGAAGAAAATGTGACAAGATGAGGACAAATGATGGGATAGTATTGGAAATGTCCAGCTTGGACCTATGGTCAAGACAGACTAAAACACTCAAACAGCTCTGGTCTGTATATTGCTTCACTTAAAACACTTTACATGTACTTTTTAGTTTGATTTATACATTCTATCACAACACACATAAATATTTATCAAAGTTTATTTTATTACATCAATTAACCAGTTTAGTTGTGCATCTTTTGCTCATACGTGTATATACATTATCTATTATGTAAATGAGCATGAGATGTAATTTTCCACCTATTCAACAACATTTCACATGGTGAACTTTGCCTTATCAGGGGTAGGAGCCTATGTCACATAATGGCCGATAACACACTCCTAGGTAAGGTTAATGTCAGTTCAACCTATTTTACACACAAATAGTTTTCTGACATACCACAGAGATCTTTTACAGTAAACAAATTGTAGTTTGATAAAAGTGTTTTTGTAATGTGTAGTTCATTCAAATACTTCATCCAAAGCTCAATATCACTCAATGGTTGTGTAAACATAACTCACATTCTTTATAAACAATTGCTTGAATGAGGGACAGGAATAATGTATGAACTGCTTGTGGCAATGATTTCATGACTACATATTCCTTGAAAAGGCATGAAGAAGTAAAGACTTTAAAAATCATTCAAGTGTGAGTTTGTGATCAACACTTTTGCTTAATCTACGGGTATGTTAAGTGAGTAGCGTTTGCTCAACCATGGTTAAAGACATTCAATTCTGGACGTAGAGAACACTTTCATGTGAATAGTATTCCTGGATGTGAAAGTACTCTGTGGTACGTGAGAAAACATTTTGTGTGTCAAAGGTTAAACTGACTGAAAAATTAACCTTGAGGCGGGTGCAGTTATTGAGCCATTGAGTGACATAGGTCACTACCCCTGCTTATGTAATGTGAGAACTATATCAGTACACGTGAAGAGTTCATGAGCAATGCTAAAAGGAACTTTCTGTTCAGAACATTGGCAGACATTATTGTTAAAAAGCAGAATATTAATCTAAATTTCTAGATGTTAATACTACTATCAGTAGCTTTTGTAAGGTGTATGCACCATTTATGAAATTTAAACATGTGGGCATATGTCATAAATACAAAGTAAAATCTCAAAATTATCACAGACATGGTTTGATATTGGTAAATCATAATAAAATAGTAAAATATTGCAAGAGTGTCAACTAATGGTCATTATTGACAAATCTTTTCAAATATTCCCATTGACTTTATTGTTGAGGATTGTCTCAAATAAAATGTTGAAACATCATGGAGTAAAGATAATCAGGATAAGGGCTTGTCATAGTCATATACAGACAAGAATATAAAGCTTCTACTATGTAGAACTAGTAAAGAGAACCTAGACAAGAGCTTGTAATTAATACTTCAAATTCACAGTGAAGACTATAAACCTAACATGCATGACTATCTCTGATTAATAAAATGTAATTACTAAATGTCATTAACATTTCTGATTATGGATTAACATAGGTTCTATATACATCCATTCACAGATCTGATGGCTTTAGTATGTGCGAAATGAAGTTGAAATTTCACTCTTAAAAATTCCTTATCAAGTCTGTTGCACCCTCAGAAATATCAGTCACTCCTGTCTATATGTCGGTGAACATTTAGAGGGTTTTTACATATAGTTCTATGATTCAGTGTTTTGTTTAGATCCATGAGAGCAGTCCTCAGTCTTCTGAAAGTAATCTGTACAGTCCTGTAGGGTCATCCTGGCTAAATCTTTAGTTTTGGGAAATGGACTTGATTCTTCTAGAAGATTCTTCAGAACTTGTATTCCACCCTCTCTTCTTATCATGTCACAGTAACGGTCGGCTGAAACAGAGATTTTATCACACATCATCTTACAATCATTTTCTAGTTTAGTATCACCATATTCAAATTTCCAATATTCCTTATTTCATGAAATGTTATTATCCAATTGTTGACATTTCATTAAATATCAATCTTAATTCTAACAGATCTGTCAGACAGTTTTAAGAATAAAAGAAATTGTAAAAAGTTAGTGTTTCATTGTGAAACTAAATGTGTTAGAGAATGTAATATATACTAAATATATTTACTTAATATACTTACCTTTTGTCTTTGTTAAGTTACACAGAGCCCAGACAGCCCACAGCTGTGCTTCTGGTGTGTGATTAATTTGTGCTATGTCAATCATTGGTCTCATTGACCTAAAACAATAAGATAAAATACATTCTATATGACAATATTTCACTCCTGGAACTTTTTGATTCATACATAAAATAGTGTACAGAAAAGCTGTACAAACAACAACTTCAGAAATCACTAAAACATCTCTGTTAAGGAGATTGCCCATAATAATTAATTAATTATTAATTATAATAAACATTGCAATGTTTCAGTCATAAATAAGTTGGGTTTTTTTGTAACCATACCCTTGCCCTTAACCATTTTTGGTCCATCTGGACCAGATGCATGGTGGACTTTTCCCATACAAATCCCGTCCGTTGTCATCTTTGACTTTTAACATTTTCGACTTCTTCTCCTAAACCACTGGACATCCAAACTTTGTAGGAAGTATCCCTAGGAGAAGGGGATTCAGAATTGTTCAAATAAAGGGGCTGGGCCCCCAGGGGGCACCACTAGGGGGCCAAAAGGTGGAACATTTGTCAAAACTTCAAAAATCTTCTTATAAACTAGAAGGACTAGAGCTTAATGTTTTGGTATGAAGTAACCTTATAAATAGGGCATGGAGAACCAAGTTTGTTCAAGGTGTGACCCTGGGGTCAAAAATAGGTTTTTGGGTCAAAGTTCAACACTATTACAAATATGTTAACTTTTCACACTTTTGAACAACTGGACCAATTTCATCCAAACTTGGAAGATAAGATTCCTTTGTAAAGGGGGTTCAGATTTGATAAAATAATGGGGTTTGGCCCCCAGGGGGCGCCACTAGAGGGGCCAAAAGGTGGAAAATTTGACAAAACTTCAAAAATCTTCTTCTAATAAATTAAAAGGTCTAGAGCTTAATGTTTTGGTATGCAGTAACTTTAGGTCATGCAATGACCAAGTTTGTACAAGGCATGACCCTGGGGTCAAAAATGGGTTACACGTTTTTGGTTCAAAGTTGACACTATAGCAAATATATTAACTTATCACATTTTTGACTTCTTCTCCTAAACCATTGGACTAATTTCATCCAAACTTGATAGGAAGTATTTCTAGGGGAAGGGGATTCAGATTTGTTCAAATGAAGGAGCTAAGCCCCCAGGGGACGCAATTAAGGGGCCAAAAATGGGGTAATTTTGACAAATAAAATAAATAAAATAGAAGGCCTAGAGCTTAATGCTTTGGTATGTAGAACCTATAGGGCACAGAGAACTAATTTTGTTAAAGGGGTAACCCTGGGGTCAAAATAGGTTACACATTTTGGGGTTAAAGTTCAACACTATATATATAGCAAATGTGTGAACTTTTCACATTTCAGACTTCTTTTCCAAAACAGCTTAAAGAAGGGGCTCAGCCCCAAGGGTAGCCACTTAAGGGGCCAAAAGGGGCTTAATGATTTAATTTGTAGTAACCTAAGGACATGGAGAACCAACTTGGTTCAAATAGTGACCCTAGGGTCAAAAGTCTTCAAATGCCAAACCAGATGGACGTTAAGGCCCGATGGGCCTCTTGTTACATTTGTTACATGTCAAATTTATAGTCATCATCATACTTCCTGATGCCAGAGACAACAAAGCATGAGGAGACTTAATGTCAACCATACTGAAGTAGGGTACCAAGTGTGTGTGTTGCTGTTTTGAACACATTCTTATTTCTACAAATTTTATATAGGAACAAAGTTGATAATATATCAAAGTTGAATTCGGTTACTGAGCAGGGGATTGAATCACAAAGCCTTCAGCCTACGTCCCCTAACATAGCAATGCTCCGGCTTGGTAACCGAATTTGACTTTAATATATTACATAGAACTGTCATATAAATACATCATTTATTAATATCAATAGAAAATATCCTGTTAAAATCTGTCCATAATTATAACATTTTGGGCTAACATCAAAGCTATAACAAACCTGTATTTGATCTTATTTGACTTTTCAAGTTTCCATCGTTCGATGTTTTCTACTAGTCTTGACTTGACATCATCTCTACTTGGACTATCCAGTGACCATGCTTCTGGACCATCACTTAACATTGATGACATCACAGATACGGCATGATAGCTCACTCCTCCACTGTCCAGTGTCGATCCCATCAAATCACTGTATAACACATCAAAACAGTATACTTCTATATCATGATCTTAATATACAACACTGCTTTAACACAAAATATCAATTTTATATAACTTTAAATTAAATGCACGCCTAGTAGATAATTTCTATATGCTAAAAACAGACAATTGTTGCTCTATAAACTAAATTTGTTTGGAACTTGTCCTTCAATAAAATCAATAGAATACTTCGGAATATTTGTAAAGGTATGTGTATAATTTTGTTTGCACGATAAATGGTTAGGAATCATGTGGTTGCAAGTTTTTGCTCTAACACAACTGTCACAAACAGACAGACAAGACCTAGCTTAGTTAATATCATTGTCATCAACAGAAAGATAAGTTCTAACAACTGTCATCACTATGCAGTTTAAGTCTAATTCAAACACAACAGTCATCAACAGACTTATATCATGGAACTTGCATATTTACATACTTGTATAAAGACATTAATTCTGTTGTCATTATCCTTCGTCTTAGATATGCCACTTCTGATACATTTGCCTGTTAAAGTAACATCAAACATAAATTTACCGGTATTTAGCTCATTTAGTGTAACACATTCTTCATAAGATAATATCTTTAATAATCAAGACACTAAATTCTGCCCAACTGCAATCTGGTCAAAATAAGTCTACTGATGCCTGAAGGTGAAAGTTGAGGAATGCAAAAAGTTGGAAGACTTGTTTATATGTACATTATATATTCATAGAGATTTAAATAGTTAGGAAAATATGAATTATGCATGTCAGAATGTCTTATGAATATTATATTAGACAGATTACTCTTGTACTTAATGAGAAACCATTACACAAGACATATAACTCTTCCACTGTTGAGAAAGTATGTATATGCCTATGTTGAAATATGAACCCTTGATGACTTTGAAACTATGAATTACTTGTAAACAATTTAATTACACTAAAATAAAGGATACTAATTATTATTTCTAAAGCCTCTAGAAGGTGCAAATTCATAAACAAATTGGCTGATGTCTCATATGCTTATATATGCCTATTATTATGTTGAATTTTAACTTTGATGGTAACAATACTTCAATTTGAATTTAATTGATTCTCAATTTCATCAGAAAAAGACTTTTGAAACAGCTGAAACAATATCTTCTGCTTTGCCCTTTTTGGCTCACAGTGAGCCCAACCTCCACAATTAAACAAGAATTTGTGTTGCCAAATATGGTTAAATTTGGTGCAAATAGCAGACTTGCTGAAGAGAAAATAATCCTGAAAAGCAATTTAACAGAAAACTAGTTTAAAAGAATACACCCATATGAACTGGAATGTCTTGCAGCATAAATATCATGTTTAACAATATTTATAAACAAATAGAATTGCTACATCTAAAGCTATTTCTCACAACATAACTCTATTTAGATATTGAAAATATTATAGCATTGGATTAATGGATTATTTTTCTTACCATTAATCCTGTAATTTTCTTTAAAAGACCATCACATTCTGGAAATTTCTGTTTAAACATAAAAAAGAATGTTATATATAAACATCAATATTATCAATGCTCCTTCAATGTCTATACTGGTCAATTTACTTAAGAATCTAGCACAATTATATAATCACAGAATTGCTTACTGGTAACATTATAAGAGAATATGCATAGATATTGATATCGCAATTTAAGCATTCCACCTCACTGTTTTAAGCTTTAAGGTAATGGCCCCTGGGGGTGTAAATAGTGTTATAACACTTATGAAGTTGAACGTTTCACAGTGTGTAAAGTAGCTTTACAACATTCCTACTAGCTAGCCCACAGCTTTGGACTGTGGAGAAGAGATCCCAGGTTCGAACCCTGTTACATTTGGAGCCCACGTAGGGACCTGGGTAAATCAATTATGCCAGACAGAAAGGTGACATAGATCCTTTACAGGGCCCACAGCTATGTTGTACCTCCGAGAGTCGAGGGCGCCTCTCTCTCTGGAGGGGGACAATGTCACATTTTGACATTAGCTCTAAAACACTCCTACTAGCTAGCGCTAGAGGAGATCTCTTTTAGCTCAAACGGTAGAGTGTTGGACTGTGGAGTCAGAGATCCCAGGTTCGAACCCCAGCGGGGTCAGTATATTTATTGACTCTGTTCGTATCAAACTTGCAGGAACAAAAATACTGTGGAACATACGATTACACACATAAGTGATGTTATAAACCATCACAGATCGTACTTATTACAAATGGCCCACTTAGTACATTAAAATATAATCTTTATTCAATAATGTAAAATACAATAAAATCAGATCGCGGTGCACGGATAATTGAAACAAGACATTTGGGAACATGGGATATTATAAAGACAGGAGTGTTAATATTTGTGTTTTGTTAATTGCATACGACATATACCTGTTCGATCAGTGTCAAGTCGAGGAATGAAGTACGGCGGGAATAAAGACAAAAGAACCAGATATGACCTATAGAAGAAAACTGACCACTATGGATAAACTATCCTAAAGAGGTACCAAACAGGGAAAACTTACCAAAGAAAGAAAACGGCAACGCGCGGCCCAACTGCGTACAAACATTGACAGCATTAAAACACATTCATTTCATTGTTATTGCTCCAAATAGTACATGACTTTTATTTACTATTGCAATAAAGTACATAATAAAATATTTGAAAACACAACAATATTCATCACTACTACAAATGTATTGTGATATTAAAGTGACACATATATTTTTTCAAAGAATCAATCAGAGGCAACAATACAATTTTCAATTGAATTTGATAGCTGTGACTCATTTTCTTTTATCCAACAAATAAATTTTGTAGAATTATGTAAGAAAAATAATCAATCACAAGTGCTGAGTTGAAATCAAAATATTGTTTCTGTACATGTCAAGATTGAGTTTCAACATGTGGTACTAACTGTATAGCATACATGACTTAGAATCCAGCATTATTGTAAATACTTTACAAATATACAAACCTCAACAGGTGGTACTGACTGTATTGTATACATGACTTAGAATCCAGCATTATTGTAAGTGCTTTCCAGATATACAAACCTCAACACAGGCCATGTACACATCCATAGCATCTGGCAAGTCCATAAATCTCTCACAGTTAACTTCAATATCATCTGAAACCAAGAGAAAGGGAGATGCACACACAAATTCACAACTTTTAAATTGTATGAAAGGGAAACAATCTTAGCATTCTATTATACATGTATAAGTGTGCTGAGTAGGTGTAATGAAGACTGTTGAATAGACTGTTACACGACTAGGTGGTATTCAGATTCTTTTAACTTCTGGATAGTCAAATATGACAGCTGATACAGTTGATACGGTCTATAGTATACAGATAAATCAAAGTGTCAAACTATTTTAAAACAAGGGTGCTGTCAATGGTGAATAATATGCCCAACCGCAAGTCCTTAATCTGTAGATTTAGTACATAACTGTGCTTACAGCAAAATAATTGCCTAAGTTCAACACATAGTAAATCTTCAAAAAAATCATGAAGCTTCTCCCAAATAAAAGGTGCACATATTCTATATATGTTTAATATATACACAATGTTTTGAAAAGGATAAGGTTACAAATGCAGGTGTTCTTAATTACAAAATGTAGGTACCCTAAATATGTTAATGAAACACTTCCACAATATGAGATGCACATCTTCGATATGCCTGAATATTTATGAAAAGTTTCACAACAATTCCCTCAAAACAGTAGGTGCACATGTTCTTGATTACCCAATCTCTGTTCTCTAAAAGTTAACATATGTATTAACAACAACATACCATAAGTTATCTGAGACAGGCATATACTATACAAAATACTGACTATCAAAAAAATATAAGGTGTTATCAACATTTCAAACTTGTGTTAAAAGTCTATGACTGTAACATGGTCAATAATTAAGCAAAGAACATCACACCTGTTAAACTCCATAGACAACTCCAGGCTCTCTCCATAATGCCTTTATATTCTCCAACTTCTAGTTTCTTCTTGATTAAAGACAGCAGAAACTGAAAAATATTAAAATTTACCTTTTGTCAGTACAGTATCTTTGATATTATAATATTAATATATTACTTAAAATAATAAACAAAAAGATTCATGCTACTGAATAAAAAGTACCAATCAATTAACACTTGTATAAACCTATTTAAACTTTGTCTATACACGTACATACTTGTACTTAACAAACAATGTCATAATTAAGTGACCAAGAAAAATATGGTATGTATTGAGAGAATTCAACATTTAAACAACTTATCTTCGAATAAATAAAATTTCAACTGCATACTTGTACTAATCTTCTATTCTCATCACTTTTGGTGGTTTTAGTGAATTAAAAAAGACTATGAAGCCGTTACTAACATGCATAACTTTGGTTTCCCTGCATATGAGATTCTTCTCTCGTCGTTCTGTCCTGCAGGCATTGTGAAGCAGCAGAAGACCGTAGGTCTGGACGAAGTTGTCCTGGTGAAGCTTCATAATGTCCATCAGACTTTCTACATACTTCTTGTACAGGTAACACAGAATCTGAGTAAATACCATATTATGTAATAATTGTTTATAGCTTGATTATTATAGTTAGTACAGTAGCAAATTTTATCATATACTTTGTACAGAATTCCTGCCCTGTATGATACGGTTAAAATCTTGTGACCCATATCAGACCGGCGGTTTGAAAATGCATATCACCTATCAGACTGGCAGTCGGAAAATGCATATCACTGTTTTTCGGAACTCCTCGTTATTGTACATGGAACTATAATGGCGCGGAATACTTCTAGACTTATCGAACTCGGCAGACATTATAGTTGGTAACTGAAGCTACTTGCTTCCGTTTAGTGCATCCCCGTAACCCAGACGATATCCAAGATGGAGGGGAAAAATCACTGAGAGGAACAAATGAATGCTATCGGTAACGACATATTAGAACTGGATGACCTTATCGAAAAAGAAAATATATTTCAAGCTGCTTTACTCTCATTACCTAAGCTACCAGAGTAAGATGACGAGTGAACTCGGGAATTTGTAGCAAGGATGCGAAATCCAAACACCGTGAGAAAAACTCTGTCAGACGTAAACAAATTTTTAACTTGGCTGAAGTCTAGACATGAAGAGCGAATTGATTGAAGAATTAGATCCAATGGAACTTGATCAATACCTAGCAATAGTTTTCATAAATGCCAACAAAACAAATGGTGACAAATAAGAACCAGACACTCTAAAAGCAATCCAATCAAGTATCAATCGGCACCTAAGACAGAAAGGTGTGTCAATGGATATCATTGAGGACAAAGAATTCACACACTCGAGAAAGTGCTAGCATCTAAGAGAAAACTTCTGAGACAACATAATATGGCAAGGTGAATTGTGCTAAACAGGCAGAACCTTTGACTTCTGAAGAAACTAACATTATGTACGAGAAAAATCTTTTTGGAAAAGGTAAGTCAAATCTGCGATATACTGTAACTGTCTATGAA
Source organism: Pododesmus macrochisma (assembly GCA_032359645.1). Lineage (NCBI taxonomy): Eukaryota > Metazoa > Mollusca > Bivalvia > Pectinida > Anomiidae > Pododesmus > Pododesmus macrochisma. The sequence continues at coordinate 8,852 of JAUMGZ010210119.1, read as the reverse complement.
ATATAAGGAGTTATTAGTTGTGAAACCATAACTAAACAGAGCTTATCCATCACAATACTGTATCATGTTGTGGTTATCAAGATAATGGTTCTATTTATATACATTTCTAGTCCAACTGCTAGGTCAAGATGGATAAAAGGATGTAACTCACATTTATTTTTAGTCGTTGATGATACATTCTTAATTTCTATATAATGATTTATACATTAGTCGCTCAAAGAGGTAGAATGTTTAAGGTTTTTGTTGTCCACATTGTATTTGGTAGTTTTTTTTATTACAATGGCATTCACTTGATTAATTTTTTTCATTTTGTCCTCAGGTAATTCAAGGGCCCTCGTAAATACAATGTACATAAATAACACTTTGCATTTTGGAATGCACTCAAGGGAGGAACATGCAAATTTGAGATTAGGGGATGTCAAGCAGAAAGTTAATTCTACTGGAGAGAGATTTCTTGAATTCTCAGAGAGAGCTACGAAGACTCAAAATGTTGTGAATGGTGGATCAAGACCATATTCTCCAAAAATGTATGAAGATAATGGTATGTAAAAATAGGACTTAAAGTATAACATTCAAACATAGTGAGAGTGACCTTTACAAAATATTTTTGAAATATAAATTTATGAAATATAAATTATTGATTTTCATAAAATTGAATACTAAAAATTGTTTTTATTTTTAATTAGAGATTATTAGATTTAAGTGTATTCACTAATAATAAAATGTAACTACATCTGTTAAATTCCATAAAAATTAAAATCTATTATTATACTATCATTATAATCAACAGGAAATCCAAGGTGTCCAGTATCCATGCAATCCTGTGCAGTTATACAAGCTCAAAATCAACAAACATGGACTCAACATCTTATGTTGTTCAAAATGAAATTTCGCTTCCTAGACCTAGCAATGAAGTTGGAGATGATGCGGGTAAAGAACTTGTAAGGTCTTCGCAAGAGATATAGATTGTTACATCCATCTTAAGCGAGATTGAATGTTTTGAAGATATTTCTGCCTATAAAGGTAATACACAGAAAGGAAATAAAGGTGTGCCAAATATATCACTTTCAAGTGAATTCTCTGGATCTCCTCAAACCAGTTTGTTTTGTGGAGCCACTATTCATGGAGATGTTGTGATTAATTATGGAAATGTTCATAGGAAGAGAATCAGAGTTATAGACAGCGATTCAGATTAATGTCAAATTGTTCAATTGATAAAATTGTTGCATTAATTACTAGATTTTCATTAAATTTCATTCAAGCTATTATTTGGTGTTGTGTTGTTCTATTGTTGAAGTATATGATAAACAGAATACAACATGGCAAATCCCTATCACATGCCATATCAGCCCTCGACCAATATTAGGTTTTCGGGCTGATATGGCATGTGATATGGATTTTGCCATGTAATATTCTTTATATATTACAGAATACATACCGGTACATCATGTTATTATCAATTAAGATGTTACATTCTAGGCAGAAATTCAATTTTTTTGGGTATATGCCAGACCCAGACAATTCAATTGTGTATTATCTTGAAGCTTATTACAAATTCAATTGCAACATTCCATGTGATGACATTTTGAATAAATAACTTTTTAATTAAATTCAATTAACATTGTTTATAAAGGAAAAGTTAGAGCATAAGAACATCAACATTTGCCAAGTGAATGAGTTTAATCCATCAGGAAAAAGTGGTCGAATCACAGAAACTTGTCTGTTAACTCAATTATAAGGCTTAATGGAAGTTATTGCAGATTTAACAGGCAAATATCCACAAAAAATCCAAAAACTAAATGTTAGGAATATCACAAATGTTTTCAGTAAAATCATTGAAATCCAGAAAACCCTGTCTGCAAGATCCAAAGACGTAAATAGAAGATGTTTGAAGATTAAAATACTATTAAATTTCAATGGTGACCACAGCTATGATTGCAAAGGAGAGATATTGGAATTGGTATCCAGTCATGTGAATACTTTTAATCTTGGTGAAAGACACCTCATGTTCTCAGATCCCATATTAGATATGTTTAGCTGCAACCACAAAGAGATTGTATAAGTGGACATATAAACTGTACAAAAGATAGTAGTGTTTTGTGCGCATATAAACAAAATTTATCCATTTCCGGGTACATACATGATTTCAAAATTATAACTTACTGCATCTTGTGGCATGTTCAGCTCCAGAAAACAACAAATACAACATTTCATGATCTGTAATATAAGTATGAACAAAGGAAGTTAGTCAGAACACTCAAGGATGTCCCCTCACATTTCATAAAGTATCAAACTTATTTTTACAAAGTTAAGGCTCTTATTTTTTCAAGGCAAGAATTGCAGAGAAAAAACCCAAATACTGTTGTGCTTAATTTTGGGCTAGACCTTATTAAAGGCAGGGTTCCTAGAAGTTGATAAACTCTCATTAAAACTTGTGATCTGAATTTGTCAGAGTACCTTTAGAAAAATATAGAAATTGTTTTCAGAATTCAAATTCAAATTCAAATTAAAGTTGTTTCAAGGATTATGTACTTCCCAAAAGGGGGGGGGGGGTTGAAACTGGTACATGTTCAGTGGTTTTAGAGAAGAAGTCAAAAACAAACCAAAAACATAACAAACAGGATCTGTTTAACAAAAATTCCACTATCACCCTTTGGTTCAAATGGACTAAACAGCTTCTGAAAATAACGTCACTACTGATTCTAGACTATTCAGTAAAGAGATATATAACCCTGACACTGACATTTATACTAAGCTGTACTTGGCTGTTGTATCACTATTAATTAACTGATATGATGACTGTTAAGAACAAAGATATTTATCTTACGTAGTTATCATCCTTCTTGCGGTTCATATTACTGAGTACACTCTCCACTAAGTGTGTCCGTAACTGTTGGTTCCTACCCAAAGATTTCATTCCGACGATGACAGATATGCAGGCACTGTAATAAATATACAACATAGGTATTCTACTAAATCCTCTCAAGAGAAAACCTATGTTGATAATGTAATGTAGATTGGAAGAAATTACATGTTGGAGACAGTAGCTCTACACTTGTGAGTCATTTAGTCTTGCACCTCACATCACTTGACCCATAAATCAAAAAAATAAAACAATTAATAGATTGGATTTAGTGGCAATATTCAGTATTGAATTAGGACAGGGATATTAATGCTACTTTTTACTTTCCTTATAACTAATCGTGGTATTACTGTCGCTAATTCATGTTTTACTGTTGTTGCACCACATAGCCAATTAAAATTTAAGTTTCATGAAAATATATATATAACAGCAAACTCACACACATGTAGTTTTAAGTTGTATAAATAAGGGTGTATAATGAGTAAATATACCCTAATACCTACCATGCCATTGATAAAATTTCTTCACTCAACTGACACTGCTGAAGGATTTCTAACAGGTTCTGTAAGAAATGAAGTCCTTTGAAATTTCAAAAAAGACCAATTGGCCGATAAAGTCAATCTATTTGCATGAGCAGTTACATCTGGTATGTGCACCCTATATTAATTGCATAAACTGCTTTTGAACCCAGGATAGAACCTGCACTAACTTACATTTTTGTGATTATCCATGCCCAAAGGTTTCAACTTATATGCCAACATAAAAAAATATTGTAAAAATGTCTCCATTTACAAATTAGGACCCATAGTTCAAAAACGTCTAGACATCATGAGTAATGAATTTAAGGAAGTTTGCAAGTCTCCAACTTCTTTAAATGTAGGATTAATTATAAAAACAAATTTCTTGAAACAAAAATTTAAGATGGCAGCTGTTATCATTGATATTTGATAAGTCGATAATGTGGAAAGGTAATGACAGGCGACATATGACAAAATCCACCTGACAAAAAAATAAACTGAGTTTCACAACATTATTAAAACATATCAAAAAAGTATAGATCATTTAATCAACTCATTTCTGGTTAACCATAGGTATCTTAAAACAACATAACTTACTGATACTATTGGGAAGAAATTTTTGGGTCCATTCCCATTTCTTAAACTTGAGAAGAGTTTTTTCAAAACTTTTATTAGCATTGCTTCATTTCCCAAATACACAGCAACTGAGAATACAACTGCTTCATCTGAGTATTGACTTGTAAACTGTAAGGATATGAATAATTATATGCATACTTATAGCACATAAAATATAAACATATATAATATTTAGACATTGATGTCTTTAGAATGGAGACATTCTCTTTCAAAAGTCAAGGACAACTTTTACCTGCACACTAGCTTTTCAATCCAGGAATGACCTTATATTTTTATCAGTTTATCAATTTTATGAAGAGGGAAAAAGCTAGAATCTAACAATAAATGTAGTGACCTTGACCTTTATAGTTTGAAATGAAAAGTTTAGTTTAGATACAAAAACCTGTTACCAATATATGATATCTGAAGGTGGTGGTTTATTTCTTATAAATTGAGTTACCTTTCCTGCAGGAACATTATCCCATGTAAAAGGAAGGTCTGGTACATTCCAAAGACCAAGAAAATTAAATTTTCTCTCAACCAATAGTCTTGAGTTTGAAGATGTATAGTCCAATGTATTGCTATCTATTTCACTGAAAATGAATACAGTACAACTGTATAAGACTGTTAATATGATAAAGATATATAAACAAGAGGCAATTATGGTATAAATGTTTCTATAACACTAAGGCAACATGAATGCCCCAGAGCTTATTTATTTGTGAGCACCATCTTAAAAGTGAAGCAGACATCTTTTACAAGTGATTGCTACTTTCAATACTTTTTGCTTAAAATTTTTTTCAATCAATTCCAAAAATATTACTTTTGTCTACTTCACCAGGTATTTATACTTATATTTTTTATTAATGTGCAGTTTTGTAATCTCTTCAGGATGGGACATGGTGGGACTTTTTTTTAATAAATCATGAATTACTATGTCTACTTCACCAGGTTTTTTTACTTCTGTAGATATGCAGTCTTTATATGGGACATGACTCAATACTGTTTGGTAATATTGACCTGTCTACTTTATTATCAGTAAGTTATACCTGTCAACTTTTGCAGCCTCTTGACGATGCGACACTGCCTGATATTTTTCAACACCAGCTAAACTTGTTCCTGACACATCCAATGAGATGAGGTTGGGTAATGCTTTGAGCAGGTTTTCTGTCACTTCAGATGGTACCATGCGTGGTACCTTCTGGTTGTGAGAAATATCCAGATGTCTTAAATATAAAACAAGATATTATAACTTATACAACAATAAGAGAAACTTAAAAGAAATCATTTAGATCTCATATATACATCTAAAAGATGTTTGTTTCTATTTTGTAAATCTAAATTTGGTATGTAAAGAAATCAATTAATACAAATATATGCATTGATTAGAAATCAAAAGTCTTAATATAATCTGGTACAAGACTTAGTTAAAAGTAATGTTATTATTTACTTCTTACAAGTAAAATGTAATTTTAAATTTATGTTGGTCTAAATCTGTGTTACATGTAAGGGCTGATCCAGACACAAATGCTCAGAGGGAGGCACTTTTTAGAGACATCACTAGTACTGAATACATATTCGTGCACCCCTCTTATTTAAATTTTCTTTAAATCAGAAAAATTATAGCTGAAACATATTTAATCTACCCCACCACTGATTATTTACCAAAGAAAGTGCCTCCCAACCTGAGCTCCCTCGCCATGCATTTTTTCTTGAACAGCCCTAGTATTTAATGTAACAATATCACACACAACTTGAACTCCTGCAGGAGGTTTCAATCTCAAATATGTGTAATGTTAACATTACAACAAATGATTATATGTTTTTTAAACATGTATACTCATTCATTTGGTAGAAGCTAGTATATAATTTATGTAATGTTAAGGATTTTTTTCTTCATTAAAAGAATAGTGCTGTATTGAGATACTGATACTCTGATAGATTCCCTTTCTAAAGACATACTGATGTACACATCATTATAATTAAGGGTAAATATGATAGAGTTACTCCCCTTTCAGTAGTCTTGAAGCTAATTGGGTCTTGCAAATCATAAAATACATGTCAATTTCAGCCAATGAAAATATTTGCGAATGAATGATTGCACCGATACCAGTGATGAAAAACCGTGTTAAATGCACTGTAGATAATATGGTCTTGGAAATACAAAATGCCCAAGCATCAATGAAATTTGCGGTATTGGCAAATCTTTGGATTTCATGTTACTACAGAAGGTATTTGTTTGTATTGACTGCTGCACGTGATGTTATTTCAATTCAAAATAAATGTTTCAGTTGAATCCAAATTCATGTTTTATCATTCTAACTCTTTGATCAAGTTGGTAGAGAAGAAATATACCGGTACGTATTGTAAAAATATTGTACCAGGTACATGTACAATGTACATGTATTGCAGGCAGCTGTATATCAAATCACGGGTTAAGTATATGTGATATGTACATGTATATGTATATCATTACAGCACTAATCAAGCATAAAAAATGAGGCAAAATCATATTCAATTACAAAACTTTTGAAATGCACTTCTTCAAATCTCAATGTTTTATCCTACCTTAGTTGGGGCACTTTGCTTATCTTTGTAATAAACTCATGGTCAAAGTTGTCCAGGTAGACTCCTGATAAATTCAATGACATCAGGTTAGGCAGCACCTGTAAGATGTCTAAATCAGAAACTTCTAAAGGAAGATGTACAAGTTCTAGACTGGAGAGACATTTCAGTGGCTTAACCATGTGGTACACCATTTGACCAGCAAACATAATGAACATCTTTTCTGTGGTTACAGTATGTAGACTTAGGACACGGATATTTGGAATTTTCTGCTCCAAATTCCAAAAACTGTCAATGTTTTCAAAATCAATGCTTTTTGGACCTTGGCATTTTTTACAAGAATTTCTCAATTTAAACTTTAGGATTTTTAAAGAAGCATGTAATCTCTGAATAAGTGTGAAAATCTGTTTTGATTTAATATCACAGTCAGTACACACAGTGAGTTCTACATGAGACAATTTATGATTGAATAACGCCTGTACTTCTGGTCTGCTAAAGTCTACCTGACTGTGCAACACTAACTTTGTAAGAGGAGTTCTAACTACTTCACTGAATAATGGCAGCATCCTGTAGCCAAATCTCTCCCAGTCAGACACTTGATTCTCAATCCAGTATTTGAATATCACATCTGACACTTCTGAAGGAAATGTGACTGATGCCTTCAACTTAAGCGGCGTGCATAAATCTATTGTTTCTTTGGTAGCACTATCAGTTTCTGTACTGTTGGAGCAAGTAAGTAGATGTATATTATTCATACAGTATCTGATACATAGATCAAAAAGTGAACTGAGTTTGGTATCATCAATGTTGTCAGCAGGTTCATTTAAATCCTCCATCTTAGAAATATTTTAACATCTGGTGCAGAACTCTTCGTTGAAACTTTACAGCATGAAGAAAAGAGGATGGTTGGTAAACTTCCTGCTTAAAATAAAATACATTATGTATATAATAGTTTGGATATGATTTTGACAATTAATTCAAATACATTACCTAGGTAACCTTTTCATTAGTAAATTACACTAGGAAGAAAATTAAAAATAAAATATTAATCAGGGTGATGTCTGCAGCATGCATTTTGTATTTACATGTATAGAATATAGTACATATATATATAATACAGAACCCATGATCAAGGGATGCAGATATCTTCTTCAATTGGGCAATGAAAATTTGAATGAATGACTTAACAGGAAAGGAAGATGTCATAGTTTGCAATTGATTATCTTCTTGGCGTGCAGTATTATATACAAAATACTTAATTAGTGTTTCTTTCTCAAAATCCCAGCACACATATATACTTGCCAACTTTTCAAAACATTTATGGGGTAAATATCATGTGTCTAAGTCTGAAATTGTCTAAAAAGTACTAACAATGCACCCTATTTAGCAAATAATAGTCTAAAATAACATACTTTCTAATGCTTATGATTACACTGTACCGGATGAACCTAACATTTGTTTGTCTCCCTTTAGTGTCAATCTGTATATATATCATAGAGCAGATCATTGCAAATAGGTAAAGTGCAAAACAAAATCTGATCTTGCTCCTTATGAATCTTATATGAAACATTTGCTAACAAACAAAGATCAACTAACATTGGAACTTTGGTATAATAGTAATATTACTTCCTAAAACTACAATGTGATAACATCACCATTATGAGTGATTGCATTGGGAAAGCGAAAATTTCAATGGACTACTTGGCCCAATGATAAAAGATTTTTATTGGCCATTTTAGTATCTCAATTAGAAGCAAGAGGCCCATGGGGCCTTAACGTCCATCTGATTGAAATCTGCCCAGTAGTTTCAGAGGAGAAGTCTTTTAAAGACATACTGTCAAATTTACCCCTTTTGGTTTGCCCACCTGTCCCCATGGGGTCTGATACTTCAATTGTACAATCTTGAATCCCCTTCCCCTAAAGATACTTCCTGCCAAATAGTCTCAGAGGAGATGTCGTTTGTAACATACTGTCAAATTTACCCCTTTTGGTTTGCCCACCTGTCCCCTTAGGGTCTGATACTTCAATTGTACAATCATGAATCCCCTTCCCCTAAGAAAGCTTCCTGCTAAATTTGGTTGAAATCTGCCAAATAGTCTCAGAGGAGATGTCATTTAAAGACAAACTGTCAAATTTACCCCTTTTTGTCCTGTCCATCTTTCCCTGGGGGGTCAGAGACTTCATTAGTACAATCTTGAATCCCCTTCCCCCAAGGATGCTTCCAGCCAAATTTGGTTGATATCTGTCCAATAGTCTCAGAGGAGATGTCGTTTGGCGGCATACTGTCAAAT
>JAUMGZ010210108.1:0-12012 GCA_032359645.1 Pododesmus macrochisma | reverse complement strand
CTTATTTTTGACCCGGCCGGGGCGAGGGGAAACAAACATGTTTTTTATTTTGGCCTAGTTTATTTTTACCGATTTTCACACATGACTAAGACATGGTCTATTTTTACCGATTTTCACACATGACTAAGACATGGTCTTGAAAACTTGCTATTGATTGGCTAATTATAAATGCACTCAAGCACTGCGTGATCAACAAAGTTTCAACCACACTTGTGATTGTTTATCAATTTTGTCAAAACAAACACTTATTATTGTTTTTCTGGATGTGTTGCATAGATAAAACAATAAACATTCAAACAGGTAGGCCTGTTTATTGTTACTAATGAAACTGTACACCACAAGTAATCAGTCCAGACAGTCAACATGAACATGACCCAGACCCATGTTAACGAGTGGCTTCTTTTGTCCAACATTCTTCACATTTACAAAAATAAATAAACATTTCAAAAAAAAAATCATACTTTATTCAAAATAATACTTATACAACAAGAATCAGTTTTCAGATAGTTTCTTATAATACGTATGTATCACACAATACTTACATCTCATTCAAGATCGCCATGTTCTAAGATGAGACCGACCTACAATATTTTGCCTACATAAATTAAACAGGAAGAGGTTTTTTACGGCCAAATTTTCCCCTTGTAATCTACACAAGTGCAAAATTACTCGAGTTTTTACAGTATATATTTTGATTGTATGCTGAATTTTCTTTTCTAACGTCTTGCTTGACACAGAGGCTTGGAATGTTGTCTTGACTTTGGATACTGCTGAAGACATGAAGATGTGTTCAAGCAAGATTTAAAGGCTTGTTTCTTGAAATGTATCAAACACTGATTACTATTTTTAAATTTTCTATGCCTTTTCAGGAAGTGCATCAGGCCAGCAGTCATATGGACAGTCATATGGTCAAAATTACTCACAGCCCAGTTCAGGCTATGGTCAGTCTCAACCGTCTACAACATATTCGCAAGGTACTGCGAACAAAGGAAACGACTTCCTCTTAAATATTCTACAATAAATCACCATACATTTTATGATGAATACATAACCTTCAAGTTTGATAATTTATACAACTTCTTTTTTCTTAATAACAAAAAAATGTTTTTGAGCGCATCTTATCTTCTTTATCATCAGATATAAAAGAAGCATTTGGACCTATTGGTTTGTTGATGGATGCATTGTCATTAAAAATATTGGTAAAACTTGTACCAAATAAGATTAATGAATTTGTTTTCAGGTTTGTGCTTGCTATATAAAAAGCATTAATAGTTTATGACCTTGTCAGATAACTTGCAAAATGTGCTCTATGAATTAAAGAAACAGATCTCGTCCTTAAGTTAAATTTTCAATAGGAACACATGAGAATAAAGTAATAAATTTGCTTGATCCAAGTTTCTATTGCAATATTTCATTGTGAAAAACCAATTTATGCATTTTATAGATCTATACATTTTACTTCAAACTCATATATATTTTTTCCTGGTTCTAAAGTTTAATTGTAAGGAAATGTTTCTAAAGATGTTAAAAAAAAATATTGTATTAAAGTGGGGTGCATCCATAACTTGTATCACTTTGCTGATTCTGGTTTCATATATACGTATTGGGGCTTTTTTTTTTAAAGTCAATGGGATAGGGCCTTTTAGTCCCAAATCAGGAAGCAAATTCTCAGGTGTAACTGCAAATGTTTGGAAATATGCATAAATATTTTTTAAAAAAAAAATCAATTGGAAATGGGACTGATTATCGGCCCTTAAAAGCCCAGTGAATTTATATATATGCTTTTTGGTTGATTTTGCTTTATAATAGCTTGAATTGATGCATTATGGAATCATCTCCAGCTTGCTTGATTTGCATTATTTTAAGAGCTCTCTTGAATTTTAAATAAAAAAATTCCTTTCTATGAGTTACTGTTTAAACAAGATTTTAGTTTGACTAATATGATACAAGTAATTTTCAAAATAACATAAGTTTTTATGCAATATATATACTATACAAGAAATAATTATAGAGTAGAGTTGATGGTAATTTAGGGTTGTTCCAGAATGAACTGTATGGAAGGGGTGGTTGAAACTTTTTTCAGAAGCCCAACCACTCACAATATATTAATTACAGGTGCATCCTACCCCTCCCACATGGTTAATTAAATTCTGGAACAGCCTTTACTTTCAGACCAGCTAACAATGCAAATATAATATACAAGAAATATTAAAATTTGAGGGCAATTAATTTTCGGACCAGCTAACAATGCAAATCTACGTAATCCACAGCCTCTACTCATAGATTTGAATATTTAAATGTATGAATATGACAAATACAAATATGTAGAATCAGATAAGTTTATTGTAATGTTATATGTTCTTTCTAACATTATAAGTGTAATAAAAAAATTACCGATTTGCTTTTTGTTTCAAAATCCCCAATATGTGACACTTGGTGCATAAGCGTAAGTCTTTGGTTATATTCTATAATCAGTATGTTTAGGAAACTTATGAAAGTACTAACGTTTTTTGACAAATTTATCCACCACCTTGTATCATGTTATGCCACTTTGATACAGACAGGCTACTCAATTTTAAACAAACTTGTGAAATGAAACAAAAAGGAATTCATCAGTTTTGGAAAATGCCACATGGACAATACCTTAATATATGCTTTTAAAAGTTCCTTGGAGTTGATGTCTAATGATTTCAGGGATTGTCTTGCGTTAAAAAAAAAACTATGGCCTGTAAAAATTGGCCAGTAGTCCCCATCCTATATCAGTCTATATAAAACTAATAGAATGTGTGGACTATGAGAAAAAATAATGGTACATTTGGGTTTATCATATGGGTGGTCCTTGGAGATATTAGTTCTGATAGTGTCTATCTTTAATTTATTATTTTTATGCAATTTTACAATGGCCCATCCCAACATATCCCTGCATTTAGAAATAAATGCGTCAACTTCGAAATATGCTTTATGTTGAAGTTTTATATTTATAAGTAAAATGACAAAATTATTGACCAAAAAATTGCAAATTTTGAGTGAAATGGGAAATTAAGTTTGAATTTGTATTTGCAAAAAGAAATTTAATAGTCTCGTTATTTTCTAGATGCACTCTTTTGCTAATAATAAATTCAATATTCTAATTTTAAATTGTAACCAGTAATAATATTTTCAGTGCTTTGACAGTAAGGAAAGGTGTTGCAGGAAACAAGCAAAACATGAGCTGGCATTGAATTATTTCACAAATTGATTCTGTGAATTGTTGTTCTTTATCATCCTTAAGGTTATTCACAGTCAGCTGCTCCCCCAGACACATCATCATCTTACGGCGGACAGTCACAAGGAGGATATGGTCAGCAGCAGCAACAGCAGCAACAGCAGCAGTCGTCAGGAGGTGGTGGTGGTGGTGGTGGTGGTTATAATTCTGCACCATCAAGTGGTGGATACGGTGGTGCCTCCAGTGGTTATGGAGGCGGCTCGTCAGGTGGTGGTGGCGGCAGCGGAGGGGGAGGATATGGTGGTGGTCAGTCCTCGTATGAATCTAAGTCTTACGGTGGAGGTGGAGGAGGAGGATCCTATGGGGATAGATCATCAGGGGGTGGTAGTTCCTATGGTGATAGATCATCTGGTGGTGGATATGGAGGCAGAGGTAATATAATTGTATCTATGTCAATAATTAGTGATAGATATTTCTCTTGATAAAATTAAATGTGATAACATCACAATTTTATAATTGTTGTCCTTCAGAGATAATTCGACAACATCTCTGTTCAGTTATAAATAACTGAATGAAGATATAAAAAAGATATGAAAAATGAAATTGTTATACAACCAATCTACAAGTTGGAGTGTAAGCAGTACCTCTCCAAAGCAATGACATAACTAAAGTGACAAGCCAAATTGAACTCGAAAAAAACTACTTATATTAGTTGGTAGGTGGATGTTGTCTATGGGATCAATAAGAATATCATAACTTGAGAGTAAAGATGAACAGTAGAAATATAGAATCTGAACCTAATGAAGGAACAGGGATAAACCTCATCGAATGATTAAAGATGAAGACTTCGCTGTAAGTTATTAGTCTTTATAGTCATCTTGGATACATCTAAGTATTGATGCGTATTAGGTCTGTGTTTTATTGATCAATTCTGACTTTGATACATTTATGCCATACCATCAAGACTTTTTTTAACAACATTGTATTTACAGGCGGCAGCGGTGGCGGTGGCGGCAGCGGTGGCGGTAGCCGAGGTGGATCAAGAGATGGAGGATCAAGCTATGGGTAGGTTATCCTTTATACACATGGTTAACAAAGCATTTGGAGATTAATTTGCGTAACATTAAAAGTCCAATCTGTCCAACAAAAGGTTCATGTTACAAATAATGAATCATTGGTATTATGAAAGAGGTGTACAAAAGGTTTAATTTGAATCGATAATGCATCAGAAAAATATGGTTCTTTGAGACAAAGGGGTTATAAAATGTGTAAAAAGAGTTAATAAAAGGTGCAAACATACAATCATTATGGTGTAGTGAGTAGCATCATCATCGTGTTGAAAACAACATTTAAATCTATGAAATGGGTGTGTCATTTGGTATCGCATTTGTCTGACATGTATGCTATTATGTATAACCTATCTATGTTCTTAAGTTATTCCAAACAGGTATCAACAGTCAAGGGGGATGTTAACAATGTACTTTGTTGCAAAAAAAAAAGTATCAGTTGCTACAAATGCTCACCTATTAAGTATGAATTTGCTGGGCAATGAAAATAGGAGAAAATGAATCTGGACTCACTAGACTTGTGATGTAGTGGTATACAGTAGAACTCGACCCTATCAAAGTTCTTTTTGTGTGTACCACAATATTCTCTGCTGTTTTTTCAGTTCTTCATTGAAAATTAGAAGTTGGTACTGTATATCTTTGTTTAAAGGCATGTGTATCAAGTATTTTACCTAAGGTAGTATATAGCTTTTTATAGGAATTGAAATATTTTATATTGTTTATAAAGTGTGATATTTAAGTATGAAGTTTGACTGTAAAAAAAAGACTGGTAAGACAATATTTATAAAGGAAGCAATAATTGTAAACATATTTCATTGCATCTCAAAATGATTTTAAATTTTGTGCCTTTTTCTCACTAAATCTATACCAAAATTAGTTCTATAATTGTTACTTGTAAAGACGAGCAAGCGTTGGTTATAGTAGTATAAATAATCTTTGTTTTTGTAGTAATAATCTTCATGGTATTTTAATAGAAACTTCTACCATACAATCTAGTGAGTCCATAGGGTTATTGTGTAAACATTAAAATTGGTTAAAGGTATGCTACGGCAAAAAAACAATGTGGCTCTGGTTGTCAAAAGTGTTCCCCAATATACGTGCATGATCTAGCTTTATACAAGCTTAATATATTTTAAGAACATAGTTTCTTAATGGACGAGATCGATTATATGGCTATTTTATATGATTTGTGTGTGAGAATGGTTATATTGATTCTGAAGTATCCTTCATGGTAAAGAGCTGGTTTTTAAAGCTTCTCTTTTTGCAACAGTCTCTCGCAATTTTGTGTTTAAAAATGTTGGATTTTATGGAAAGTTTCCAATAAACATACAGGTACTTGAATGCTATTGGTAAAATACTGTAACTGAAAATGTATGCCAGTGTATGTATTATTGTGAAAATCAACAAGATTCCTCCTTTTTCAAAATGAAGTTATACTGAAAATATTTGTACAAAATTAGGTGATTCCGGTGTGTACTTTATGACCATTTGCCAGTCTAGATTCTTTTTGTAAGTTTTACAGTGACAGAATATCATTTTCTTGATTTTAAAACAACTCTTTGCATTATTATTAATTGCAGTCTTCTTAGCATGTTGAAATATTTATTTTCAAATGAACAAGGTTTAGTATTTGACTTGCACTAAAGTAGCACTGGTAAGTTCTAGTCCAAACAGGAAAACCAAATATTTTATTGTACAATATATATAATAGTCCTCTAGTCTGAACCAAACAGTACTTATTGTGGACATCAGTTCAGTGACCATGTATCTATCTTTCCACACACACACAAAAGTCCTTGTTGGGAATGTTTGGTGTTTACAAGCTTATTACCATGAATAGTGTGAAAGTTGTTGACTGCCTGCACTGCATATATACCATTGGTTTAAATGTTGATGATTTAGTTTGTATGTATTGAATACTGACACACCAGAGCCACAGGTACTAAACTTGTAGTAGACTACAGATATATATGTGTTGCATTAACCTTAAAACACACAAAAATTGGGTCTGTGGTAGGGTTGCAAATTAAAAAGAAAAACAAGAAAAAGGGAAAAACACAGGTGTTTGAATAAGTTACAATCCGTTGACAAGGTTTAGTCAAGTTTTGACTTTGCAACAGTCTACATGTATGAGATTCTACTTCTAAGTAAGAGTAGACATATTGAGGTACAAAAACTAGACAAGAAGAGAACAACTGGTGTCACAAAATATAGCAGCATCTGTATACAAAGGTGCTCAGCAGAAATATGAGACAACCAGATGAGATGAGAAGAAAGGATCCTGGCAAAGAAGACGACAACCTCTGAGGTTACCCCCCTATTCTCACATGTGTGAAAATAAGGCGGGGCATCCTCAGAAAAGGCATACATTGACAACAGACTTTAAATACATTTCAGTGGTGGTCGCGGGGGAGGTTTCAACAAAAGTTATGGTGGTGGTAAGTGCGAGTCATGGCTAGCATGACTTCAGTTTAATCCAGTTTAATTGTTGAGGTTACAAGGTGTGTTAATGTGAGAGTTTGTTATTGTATACACCAGCAATGTTCTCTTTAATGCTTCAAACAACATGTCATTAGAACAAGATTCTTCAAATGATGAGTTATCTTGAGATCTAATGCCACCATGAATTGGTCATTCTACTATGAGTGTAATTTCAGAATTTTAACAATTTATTATGTCCCTGCTTTATCATAACTTCACTTCATAACGTCATGTTCTTGTTACCTTTTCAAGAATACTACTGCCTCATTCATAAAGTGGTTATGACAGTGGGACAAGTAAAACAGAACATTTTTGTGTTCATGTGTTTGCTTTCCTACTTCTGCAATCAAATTTTTTGAAATTATATTTTTCACCCCAAAAAAATACTTTTTTACAATTTGACCTCAAAAAGATAAATTTTAAATTAGAAGAAATTCAACCTGAAAGTATAAACAGTATCTGTCAGTATGGTGTAATAATCTGTGGTGAACCTCACCGAGAGAAAACATTAGGATGTAGTATTAAAATATATCTAAAAGTAAAAGTTTTTTCAGTATCCTTCGAATATAATTCTTGTCTTGCTGCTTTATGTTAAGTGTAAAGATTACAACCATAAAATTAAGATCAGGATTAAGTTAATAAACCACCGCATGTTTAAATATTGGTTTAATAGAAATTATTTGGTAGATCTATTTATGAGCCAATTTGTGAGATATTATGAACATCAACAGGCACATTGATATCTGGACAGCATTGATTACAAATAACCAGTGGATTGAATAAAGTACAAGTAAAATGCTGTATGATCAGGAGAGATTATTAGGATGCGTTTGTGGAAGATTTTACAACAATGTGTATCATTTATATATATACAAAGGAAAATGTGTGATGACCAAAACTAGATGGAAGTCAGCTAAATTATTTTTGTTTAATGGAATTAACATGGAATCATTGAAATACTCTGAATGAAGACAACTGATTGAATTTTACGTAAAACTTGCTGTTCAACCCAAAATCACAATAATGGTTGAAAGAGCACAACAAATTTACAGTGCTTTTGAAAAAAGTGTGTACTAAACATTCAACAAAGTGTTTATAGTGATTGAATGTTGTAAAGGTTTAAATTACATGGATATTGCACAGTCAGTGTATTGCAAAATGATGGGATGCATGGTATAACAAAAGTGTTTTTAAATGGCATCATTAAACAACAACAACAAAATTAAGAAACAATTAATGATTGCTGGGAAATATATTGGTTTTCTCTTTTTTAACAATTAAGCAGAAAAGTGTACACAAGGAGAAAAGTATTGAAAGTATGCACTGTGTAGTTGATAACCATTTACTCAGTGATGCATCAAATATTCAGGAGTTGAGGTTCATAGTACATGAACATGTAGTTGGTGAAATAACATGCATCAGATGGTCAAGTGTTTAGATTGATGATGCATAAACATGTACACCGTAATATAAAAACGCAACAAGCTTTCAAGATTTTAAATTGATGGATTATCTTGATTGAATTGCCTTATAGAGATATTTGTGTAAAAAGTAGAGGTTTACACTACAACAGTCGATTACAACTAGTTAAACAGTACATGTATTGCTGTTGTAGTAAGTTAAAGTTGTTGATACACAAAATTAACAATGAAGGTGTTGTATGTGACAATGCAAGCTGAAACTGAACTTAAAATAATGAACAACTGCCAACTGGTTTCAAAAAAAAAAAAAAAAGAAAAAAAAGGGTCCATGTTTATAAGAATATTATTTCTGATTTTCCTTAATTGAAAATAATATATTTTTTTTGAGTGTTTTAACACTTGATGCTGCCTAGTAGGAAATGATAGGAAATTAATGGTTATGCTTATATCTAAAAATAAAACAAATTCAGGTACAGGTACACCCAAAATTAAAGTTTTAATGAATTTTAGGCACATGGGTTTTTTTAGCTTAGTTTTTAAGCATTATTAAATTTTTAAAAGAAATTTAGGAAAAACAATTTCATTTTTTTAGCCATAATTGTATGTATAACAATTACAATGGCACACAAAATGATGAAATCTCTCAATTCTGTTTAACCTAATGGCCCTTTGTTGAATATGTAAACCAGCATGTTACAAGGTTTACAATCATTGACATAAGTGAGTGTGATTGTTTAGTGTCAGGGAAGAGAGAATGAATGAAAGTTGTTAATTTCAAGCAGTCTGTCCCAACAATTACCATTCAAAATTTGAAATTATTTACAGAAAACCTGCATTTCTATTCGTACCAGTGTTCACTGACGGACAATTAATATTAGGCCAAGTAATGTTTTTCTGTATTTGATGTTTTAACTGATTGACCAATGGGACAGGCTGCTTTCATTGTGTGGAGGGTTTTACTTCATGAAATGTTAAATTATGCTTTGAATATGAACAACATCCTTCGGGTCAAGGGGCTAAAATGAAGAAGTGATCAGAAAATATTGATATGAGGAAATTATTTTTTATGATGTAAAGTTTCACCATTTAATGGTCAATGTTGTGGTTGTAATGTGGATTTTAAGCCTAATACACCTCATTTACTTATACCGAGCTGGTGAATTTGCATCCATACATTTGATTTAGAAGATGAGCAAGTGCCAGAATATGGAATATTTTAAAGAATAACAAAATTAGCCAAAGGGTTTTCATTTGTGCATGTGCACACATTATAATTTCATCCATTATTCCTTGCGGTGATCAGTGTTTATCATGAATATACTTCATGATCTGCTAGTCTGGCTCTTGTATCAGGTTGAAATAACAATAAAGAAGAAATGAATTTATAGGAGCACCTTAATAAGAATGGTCACTTATATTGATTACATAACATCCGAAGTATTGTTTTACATAAACAAAATTCTTGAGTGTTATCTGGCTACATTTAGCATTGTTGATGTAAACAAAAACTACACTTTGGAAATAGATTGTTGTGTTTAGGACTGAGACTAATATTGTCAATAATTAGAAAGAAGAAAAGAAAACATACTTGAAGGGGTTATAAAGGTCTCATAGGATGGATGATTGTACATAAGCATTGCTATTTAATTTTAATATGGTCATGTGTTGTATCTTAACAAATCCTAAATGAAAAATATAATGTTAAGCTGATAAAACCCTTTAAATTAAGTTTCATCAATAGATTTGTTGGTATGTCAAAAAAATTAGTAATTTTGAGAAAACGTGTATATATACTGCAGAAATTAAAATATATGTGTTGATGTGGGAACAACTTGATCGAGAAAGAAATGATTTATTCAATCAGATTAATTTGTCATCAGGACCTTTTGAAATCAAGTTCTTTTAATGCAAAACAAAAGATCTTAAAGTTATTTAAAGGCTGTGAAATTTTTCAAAACATCTTCAAAAATTGAAGTTGCAAAATGAAATGATCAAGTTGTACCTATATAACAATAATGGTGTGTGAAGATATTTATAGCTGTGTTGTATTTACAGGTGACAGTGGAGGAGATAGAGGAGGCATGGATGATGGAGAGATGCAGGAAATGTTGGACACAATCTTTGTATCTGGTCTTGGAGACGACATTGACGATGATGCACTGGTTAATCACTTTGGTAGCATTGGAGTTATCAAGGTATTAATAGTCTGCTTCACTTTATGTAATTGACATATACATGTACCAGATAAAAGAATTGGCGATATATATGTTTGTATCATGTAAATACTGTTCAGTTTTATTTATTTAAAAACTTTTCTTTTGGTTTGATAGTTTTTATATAATTTAGTACAAGTATTATAAAACAGGAACCCTAAATATAATTTAATTTTAGGTGGTCCTTTTACATTAGGCCAAAAGAAAAAATTCTTGTATTCTGCTAACCCTACCGACCCTAATTTTTAGTGCCATTTGCAGACAAGCACTGTTAAAGTCAGAACCTCTGTCTCTATATAACCTATGTAAAAACTAAAAATAGAATAAAAAGATTTGCCTGCCTGCCTACCTACCCTAAATGTGTTGAAGCTGTTAGTGGAAACACAGTATTAATTTTGTTTGGTCTTACAAATGACTCGTTATATGTTTCACTCGTAATATATGTTTTAGGGCACTCTTCTCCTTTCAACAAAGTGTTGTCAAAATGATGTTGATGAATAAATTGTTACATATTTCAAACCGAAAGTTTTATTATAAATGTCAAAAGGTTTGACTTGATTGGTTCATAGAAATCATGACTTGATATGTTTTGTAGACTGATAAAAGAACAAGCAAACCTAAAGTATGGATATACAAAGACAAGATGTCTGGAAAACCCAAAGGAGAAGCCACAATTACATATGATGATGCTGAATCTGCCAAGGCTGCTATCAACTGGTTTAATGGTATTGTATATTAACACTTACATCGAGCATTTCAAGCAAAACTGGAAACTTAAAATGAAAAAGTTAACTTTCTCTGAATTGTAGTATTAAGAATTCCCCCCATAATGTTTTAACTTCATATTGAAATGAGATAAATGGCATTTTGTTGAGATAAATTTACATATTCTTTGTCTTGGAGCACAATAATTGAATTATTGTAAAAATATTTTTTGTAGAAAAAGATTTCAATGGTAAAGTGATCAAGGTAGAGATTGCTCGTAGGAAGATGAACAACTTTGGAGCTAGAGGAGGAGGTGGTGGTAGAGGCGGTGGTGGACGAGGAGGTAAGAAATACACGTATACGTACATAGACTCAGGGAATCTTGTTCCAGTGTAATACTTGAACAAATACTATACAAACACCTGAATGTGATAATGATGTACTGAAATCTTTATTGTTCTTGTGACATCAGTGATTATTCAATCATTTTGGTATCAATGTTGTACACATAATAATCAAATTGTATTGCACACCTCTATAATATGTGGCTAACTTGAGGTATTGGCAAATTGCTACTTGCTTCTTAAATTGCGTTGCTTGAGATTGTTACATTACTTTTGCAGGTGGTGGCTTCGGCGGTGGACGAGGTGGTGGTGGAGGCCGCGGTGGCGGAGGTAAGACATCACAATACATTTTGTATTTTATCAGAAAAGTATCTTGTTGCATTTAACCAAAATGTGTTGTACTATTATAATAACATGAGGGATAAACTGAGGGTTAGTGTCCTTTACTGTCCCCCGCTTTTCGAAGAAAATCGGGGGAATATTAATTTGGGTCTGTCCCTCTGTCCGTCTGTCGCGCTTTGGTTTCCGTGCTCTAACTGCTCTAAAAATTGTCCGATTTCATCTAAATTTGATATG
>JAUMGZ010210097.1:0-12013 GCA_032359645.1 Pododesmus macrochisma | reverse complement strand
TGGTCCAGTGGTTTAGGAGAAGTAGTCGAAAATGTAAATAGTTAACATATTTGCTATAGTGTTGAACTTTGACCCCAAAACGTGTAACATATTTTTGACCCAAGGGTCATGCCTCGAACAAACTTGGTTCTCCATGCCCTTAAGTTACTAAATACCAAAACAATAAGCTCTAGGCCTTCTAGTTTATTAGAAGATTTTTTAAATTTTGTCAATTTCCCCCCCCTTTTGGCCACCTAGTGGTGCCCCCTGGGGGCCCAGCTTCTACATTTGAACAAATCTGAATCCCCTTTCCCTAAGGATACTCCCTACCAAGATTTGATGAAATTGGTCCAGTGGTTTAGGGGAAGAAGTCGAAAATGTGAAAAGCTTACGACGGACGGACAGACGACGCGGCCGGACGGGATTTGTATGAGAAAAGTCCACTTTGGACCTTTGGTCCAGATGGACTAAAAAGCGTTCTTTTGTGACTTTATCATAAAAATGCTTATAAATGTGTGAAAATTAGTACTTCAATGCCTTCCAGGAACAATGAATTATGATGTCATATGATTGTTTCGTGACGTCATAATCAAGTCAAAAGCCAATCAGAACAGAATGGTGTGTGCCATGTAGCCAAACAAAACAGCTTTAGGTTATATGTAACGTGTTACATATCATATAATTATGATATGGCTTTATGCAATTGAATAAAACTATACTTATATGATAAACCACATTATGTCACTAACACACCATGTATCTAATAATTTTCAGTGGCTTTTTTTCACGTTTTTATGAAATGATGTATTGCAGTGAAGGTTACTAGGTGTTATCTGTTTGTCACACTGCTAATAAATTTGTCGGCATTTGATTGGTGGGTTAGCCCATCATATATTCCTGTGTGACGAGCCTCAGATGGGTTATAAATATTAACATGCAAAAAAGTTACATCACAATGCAGCTCCCAATTTTGACGTCCTTAAACTTTGAAACAAATGAGGTCATAATGCAGCTCCCTTTAGAATTGTTTACTTCTTTGTATTTGAATCCTTATGTACACACATGTACATAAACATAAAGAAGGACTTGCTGTGTGACAAATTTGTTATATAGGTTTAAGGAAGGTTTTCAGCTCGAGACACATAAAACGAGATAATAGCGAAAATAGATGACAGTTGGCCTGAGAATCAAGTATTTGAATATTGTTTTTCCTAACATCAACCAATATACTTTTGTTGACAAACAAGTAAAATATAACCTTTGATTCTGCAGCCTTGATGAGGGGATCAAAGTTAGAATGGGGAGGTGACGGATGACGACGTAGACAAGCACAGTCGGGAAACTCTTCTAAAGTCTTCATAGCCGTAGAAACGTTGGCCAATAACATGAATTCTTCAACCATGGAGTTTGTGTCCCTGAAACAATGGCATAATCAATATCATCAAAATCTGCTACTGATGTTCCTAAAGTGTCATATGTTATTCATAAATTATATATGTAATAATGAAGTAAAGCAGCCCAATGGGCCTTAAGGTCCATATGGTTGCAAAAGCACTACAATTTTATCTTTAAAACCCATCATTTCAACAAATCTTGGTGCCTTACCAAAAGGATACTTCCTTTCAAATTACATTTAAATTGGTCAAGTGGTTTTGGATAAGAAGTAGAAAATGCGAAACATTAACATAGCTGTTATCAATATAGTATTAAAATTTCACTTAAACACATTAAATCAACTTTTGAAATCAATGTCAGGCCTTGGACACACTTGGTTCTCCAAAGTCCAAAGTTTTAAATACATGTACTGTCAAATTTTGCCTATTTTGGCTCCCTAGAAGTGCTTCCTAACGGTTTAACTTATTTTTAACAAATTTGAGGCACCCTCTCTCTGACCCCCCAAAAAAGTAACCTATTTTTGACCCTAGGGTCAAACCTTGAACAAACTTGGTTCTCCACAATTCGTGATTATTACATGTGCAAGCGTTAAGCTCTAAGTCTTCTAGTTTATTAGAAGGTTTTGAATTTTGCAAAAAGTATGTAATGTTTTAGGACAATTAAAACAAAATCTGGTTTTGTCCCTCAATCATTTGAACAAGTCTGAATCTCAACTCCCAAGGGACGCTGCCTTTCAAGTTTAGTTATGATAGACAAGTGGTTTCAGAGGAGGGGTCAAAAACATGACCATGAAGGACAACAACAGATAGGATTAGTGCATGGGAAAAGTAAACCTTGAACTTTGGTCCAGATGGACTAAAATTTTCATCGAATAATTTTTATAAATGACTTGCTTCGCTTATATTTGATTATATCAACATGTATTTTATTCTTCAGGTAGGTTAAAGAAGGTTACTTGTCTAGATCTCTAAGGAGAACTGTATCTAATCTAACATTGACTACATTTTTTGTATTTCAATTTTTGTTTGGAGTGACCCCAACATATATAGGGGTTGAAACGATAAAAGATAAGATGTATTTTCACTTATCATTTTTTGTACTGTTTGCTTTGCTTTATTTCAGTTTTTGTTTGGAGTGACCCCGACATATATAGGGGTTGAAACGATAAAAGATTAGATGTATTTTCACTTATCATTTTTTGTACTGCTTGCTTTGTAATGCTAACATTACTTACATGATCTGTTTTGCCTGTACATCTATAGGATCATGAGTTTCGCTGTCTATGTGGAATCGTATCTCTGGCGACGCTAAGGTCAATGCTCTATAAATAAGAAAGTTCAATTTATAATCTCAGGTAACGAAAACAAAAATACATTTTGTCTGTCTGCACAAGTGAATCAGAGATTTTCAAACTTAGGTGGTATAAATTTTGATTTCAATACTTGTAAAAGAAAAGAAAAAGGTCTTAAAACTTGTCTTATTTTTTGGAGAATTTTGATACAAATGTTTTACTTTTCTGGACACTTTTGGTTTTAATAGTAGTAAAATCAAAGTGTAAAAACTACTCTCTTTGAAGTATTTTGGTAAAACATTTACTTTTCTTGATGACAATGTGTTCATTTTCATGATATCAAAGCTTAGGGCTATTCCATAATTAATCATGCGGGGGAGGTTGGAGGCCCCTGTATTAATATATTATGGGTGGTGGGGTTAAATCCAGATCTACCAACCATTCCTTATATTAAAACAGTATTAATATTTTATGGGTAGTGGGGCCTATGAGAAAGTGCCTCCAACCCCTCCCATACAGTTAATTCTGGAACAGCCCTTATCTAAGTATTATAGACGTTCAAAGTAACAAACCCCTCCCATACAGTTTATCATGGAACAGCCTTTATCTTAGTATTATAGACGTTCAAAGTAACTTACCCATTATCCACTCTTTTTTGCTTTAGAATTTTTGCCAATCTGTTGAGGTTTCGAAGACTTTTTGTCAACGGGTCATTTAATGACTTATCATCTATTTTCATTTGTGCTTCAGCATATGTTAAAGATGCCTGAAAAGGTATCATTAATTTTACAAAATAAAATTATTATAAAACTTTTTCTGAGAACATATATGTTAAAGATGCCTCAAAAGGTATCATTAATTTTACACTATTATAAAGCATTTGTGAGAACAATTCTTATTACAAGAAAATATTTGCTTAAGTTTTTATGATGGTGAATATTAGTCAATTGTTATTACAAAAATAAAACAACAGTTCGATGATTTCTAAACATTAACATACAAACACATGTATTGTCAAACTTTACAATAAGCCTACTATGGCCTCTGATTTGGTGAGCCCTTTTAACTTCTTTGTATGAACCTATGGGCAGATTTTCATTAAACATGCTTTCGATATAGCTACAACAGCCTCTAATTGACAAAGACCTTTTTCAACTTCTCATATATACATAT
Source organism: Pododesmus macrochisma (assembly GCA_032359645.1). Lineage (NCBI taxonomy): Eukaryota > Metazoa > Mollusca > Bivalvia > Pectinida > Anomiidae > Pododesmus > Pododesmus macrochisma. The sequence goes on along the minus strand of JAUMGZ010210097.1, from coordinate 8,175 downwards.
TTTAATATTCATCTCATGGTCATCTTTCAGAAATGTGAACAATATTGCCAAACAGCATCTAATATTGCCACCATAATAGCCCCCGATTGACTGAGACCTGTAGGAACAGTAAAACGGGGCCAATACTGTTGGGCAATATTTGCTTATACGTGGTAATATGACAATCACTGTGTTCATCCTGATCAATATGTCTGTCTGTCAAGCACCTATTTCCAGATAATTACTACCACAAGAACTAAACAATGTATCAATTTCTGAGTTGTGAAGGTCACAGATAAAGGTCATTATTACTATAAATAAACACATTTGGTATATGACTTTTCCTGAATGATTACTTGGACAAACATTCAGGAAGATTGTAGGTCAAGATCATTCCTAAACACTAGTTATATGTGTTGTGTGTCTAATTCTTGATTACTGCCACAAATATTGTTCAATGCAGCTAGTCCTCATAGTAAACATCTGATGCTGGCCATGACTAAAAACTCTGCCTTACAAAAACCTATTGGTTTAAACTTATTTAGTGACTATCTACAATCTGATTAAAATCATATACTTCTACCAACTCCGCAGAGTTTTTCCACGGAGAAGTAGGATATGTTTTTAATCAGATTGTGACTATCTATAAACCTTCCATCCTATTGTCCGTCTGTCTGATCTGTTCTGTAGTTCCTTGCCGACTAATCGATGACCTGTTGACTTGTAGAATTCTCGTTTATTTAGGAATTACTACAGAAGTAAATATACATAGAAGATTACACACAGATGTACACATGGACAGGCCCAGATCAATTTCCCACACCTAAAGCAGTGAACACAACACTAACAGAATATCAATTCCAAATTGCTAAATGGTAATTGCAGTATGTTTCAATGTGAACTAACTTACCCGTGAATTGATTACACTCTTTGTATAGCTTGTGTTTACGATTTCTCCATCCTGTGTCATCTCCCATAGTACAGAAAATGCAAACCTATTTAAAAACCAGAAATGCTATCAGTTTTATAGAAATTTAATAACATTAGATATGAGTTCATTTCAGAATATTATTTGAAGATGTCGAAAATGTGAAAAGTTCTGGACATGATTTGTGTGGGGAAAAGTTAACATATATTTGCTATACCGATAGTGTTGAGCTATGACCCCAAAATGTTTAACTTTTTTTTGACCCCAGGATCTCACATAAAACAAACTTGGTTCTCCGTGTACTAAGGTTACTACATCATATACAAGCATTAAGCTTTAGGTCTTCTAAAAGGTATCCCCTGGAGGCTTAGCCCCCTTATTTTAACAAATCTGAATCCTCTTCACATAAAGTTCTTTCCATGTTAGGTTGAAATTGGTTTGATGGTTTTTGAGAAGTTTACATATGTGCAGTATACTGACAGTGTTGAACTTTGACCTATAAATGTATAATCTATTTTTGGCACTAGGGTCAAGCTTTGAAAAACCTTGTTTATCCTTCTCATAAGGTTATTTCATATCCAATCATTTAAAAGCTCCAGGCTCCAGTGTATAAGAAGTTTTAAATTTGTCACATTTCCCTTACTTTTTGCCCCCTTGAGGCTGAGCCCCCTTATTTGAACAAATACAAATATTTCCCCTGGATATGTTTCCTACAAAGTTTTGTTGAAATTGGTCCAATAGTTTTTGAGGAAAGGTCTAGTATGTGAAAATAAACAAGGTATGATGTTGGACAACAGATGAATTTTTATGGGAATAATCCACCTTGGACTTTTGATCCAGATGGACTTAAAACCATTAATAAATCATAAGATTACCTTTCGACTTGACAGCGAAGTGAACACAAGTTTGAACTTAGCAGTTCTGGAACCATGTCTATTCTCTGAAAGTATCAAAGAAAAATTATTTCAAAATTCAAAATTGGATAAACAGGGTACACAATTGAGATTATTAATTAAGTTAAATACATTGGGTGAAGAAAACATAAAGGGCCATAACTCCATATAACAAGATCAAAGTTTGTTGGGAACTGTACCTATCTCAGACCTTCACAATTAATTCTATAACTGTAAATCGAGCCTAATTAAAATTGTAATATCTAGTAAATAAATATTAAGAAAACAGTCACAATTTTCAATACTCAAATACTCGTTATGTCTGTAAACCTTTTATATAATAATGATATATAAATACATTAATTACCCTATCTGTAAACCTAATATATTATTATTATATATACATACATTAATTACACTATCTGTAAACCTATTATATTATAATTATATATAAATAAATAAATTTTATTTTATTTTATAACTATATATTAATAAATTAATTACCCTATCTGTAAACCTATAATAGTATAAACCTATTACATCATAATTAGATATAAATAAGTAAATTGCCCTATCTGTAAACCTATTATATTATAATTATATATAAATTAATTAATTACCCTATCTGTAAACCTATTATATTATAATTATATATAAATTAATTGCCCTATCTGTAAACCTTTTATATTATGATTATATATAAATAAATTAATTACCCTATCTGTAAACCTATTATATTATAGTTATATATAAATTAATTAATTACCCTATCTGTAAACCTATTATATTATAATTATATATAAATAAATTCATTACCCTATCTGTAAACCTTTTACATTATAGTTATATATAAATTAATTACCCTATCTGTAAGGTAAACTGTTGTTCCTCTTTCTGCAGCTTCCTTATCAATAGCTGTTCCAGGTCGGATGAAATGTGAGACGTCTGCTATGTGTACACCAACCTTCAAAATAACATGATGTTGAAGATTGTTATAACACTTATCACGTACAATAATGACGCATAGATTATAGTGACTCAACTTTACCTTATAATTGGTTTCATTGCACCAGCACTCAAAAGTTTCCAGTTGATTATAAATATAATGTACTAAATTGGCAAACATTTTATGATTTTTTTTCTTAAAATTATTTCGAAAAATTCTCCTTTCTTATGAATACTCTATCTTATGTATACTCTATCTTATGAATACTCTATTCTTATGGATAACCTTTATCAATATTATAACAGTTTATGTAAAGCTTACCTCTAGATTACCATTGTCTAAGTCTCTACAGTGTAAAGCATCGTCTATATCGGTACATCCCGGAGGGTCTACACTACAAACATCTATATGTCTCAGATCTTGTCTTCTCTTCATGTCCTGAAAATGATCAAGATGACATCCTGATTAATTAGACTTCACATGTAAACAAATCCAGTTTCAAAATTAAATAATAAGACAACTTTGTAAAAATGTCATTTAAATATTAAGGATAATGTGTTGAAAATAACAAATTTCTGTAACTTTATCCACCGAAATGTGATCTCCCTTCAATTATTTGTTTGTTTGATTTAATTTGGTTTAATGTCCTTTTTGACTCATGTCTAGGTCATATCACTTTGCAGCCTCGTGCCTCAAAATTATTTAAAAAAAATATGCTATTGACAGATAATCTAAAACAAAAATACAAAGCAAATTTTCATTAAACACAGTTTGACATGATAAAAATTCTCATCAAGCATGGATTTACAACAAAATTTATAATCCCAGTAAGTGTTGAGTACCTGTATATCATGTAAGCTATCTTAAACAGAGGAGTCTCTTTACAACAACCATGTGTGTCATCAAGTTTGTTGTCATTGTAAAGAGTCTGCCGATATAATGAATCAAAATAATAGTAATTTTATCAATTTGTTCCAAATCTATCATCATTGTTATGAATTTGCTGATATAATGAGTGTCAATGTAAAGAGACTCCACAGTTATTGTTATTGACTATTGCAAACAAACCTCATCTGTGATAATCCATGGGAGTTTAGGAAGACATGCCAGCACAGCTTCTGAGAAGTTAGAATGTGGCACATCATGCTCCAGTAGTAACACTTCATTCTCTGTGGCTTTGTCTCCAATTTTGCCAAGCTTTCTCACGAAATGACCCTGAAATTTAAAACAAGAAGCAATCTAAGAAACAAATATGCTGTGTTTTGATAATTATAAGACTTTTTGAATGTTTGTGATAATTTACAATTCAAAATTCCTATCGGAACCTCCCATAGAGCTTAGCCCAACAACAGACCAGTTCCAAATCCCAATGGGATCACACATACCAAATTTTGGAGAAGTACTTAAGAAAATTCTAACAAATAAACAGAACAACAGATGAACGCCACATGACCATCACGAGTGATAACAAAAGCTCATCCTTAACGTTTGATGCTGGTGGGTCAATAGCCGGTAAAAGAGATATTTAAAATTCTAAGACATGGATATCTGGAAGTGCTAGGACAGCTGTCGATGTCTCAGGTGAGCTCAAACATGGCATAAAGTAGTAAATCTCAAACACCAAGACGATATGCAAGAAAATAAGTCCATGGGCATGGGGGAATAAAAGGAAAATAGGGGACACACACAGAATAGAAAAACAAGAGGCCCATGGGGCCTTAATGGTCACCTGAGTACATAAATATAGGTCAAATGCATTTTGAATAACAAGAGACGCATAGGGCCTAAACATTCATCTTGACAGTCATAATATGTAACAGTTAAGTTATTAGTATATGACTTAATAATTGTAGCCTAATTTTGACAATGTTTGTCTCCTTGCAGGGTCCCCTAGGAGTTGGGTGGGGGGTACCAACCCCTTCTATTGTATAAAGCAGATTCCTCTTCCTCTAAGGATGCTTCCTACAAAATTCTATTGAAATCTGTCCAGCAGTTAAGAAGATGTTGTTGAACGCAGGAAATGATTTTGTCAAAATTTTACCCTATGTCTCGGCCAATCAGAGCCCAAGATGGCCATCTTGGTTTTTGGATCAGCCCAAAAATCTACAACACTTGGTCAGGACCTTCTAAGGAACATTTCTACCAAGTTTGAAGTAAATTTGTTCAGCGGTATTTGAGAAGAAGTCGAAAATATCTCGGCCAATCAGAGGCCATGGCGACCATCTTGGGTTTTCAGATCGGCCGGAAAAACAACACTTTGCCATGGCAGCCATCTTTGATTTCGAGCCGCCCCCAAAAATAACAACACTTTGTTCCCACAGTCTACTGAACAATTCCACCGAATTTTTTCTTAATCTGTTCAGTACAACTAGAGTTTAAGTTCAAAATAGGTTTTTCAAAATGGCTGCAGCCTCCTTGGAATTCAGACCGCCCCGAAAAATAACAACACTTGGTCACAACGGTACTAAACATTCCTATGAAGTTTCATGTTAATCCCTTCAGTAGTTTTTCAGTTTAAGTTCAAAATGTAAAATTTTACGGATGACGGAGGACAGACAAAGACGGATCACAATAGGTCACCTCAGCCTTAGGCTCAGGTGACCTTAAAATGCAATTATTAACTTAAAAGTATACATCACATACTTCTATCTAAAAAAAACTACATATAAATAATAAGAATTTTTACATGTGGATATCTGGAGTTTCTAGGCCAGCTGTCAATGGCAACCACTATCTTCTGTGTCATCAAATCGGCTGACTGTCTTGTTTCTATTCTTATTCTTGGAATCTTTTTTTCAGCAGGTATCACTAAGTGTCGTGTTTTCTGTAGGGGAAAGCATTCAATTTAAACTGTAGCTATTATAAGAGTTAAAATTAAACTTAATGTATGCAATTTATATATTGATAACCAACAGTTTACTTGAAACTTAATGGACTAGAAATCTACGAACAGTATCAATGGTATATTAAATATTTATAAATAACATATCTTCCTGTAATGCATTTCGATATAACTTCAACTCACTTTTGAATACTGAAAAGAGTTGACTGATAATTTTCATTTGTCAATCTTCAAACCTTATAGTTTCATTCTCAAAAAAAAAAAAAAAAAACACATTTTCCCTTCCAACCTAAACATTAACTAACTTTAGAGGAAGGTTAAGAGGAGACAACCAGTATATTAGGGTTGGCCTTAAAATATCAAGGGAGTTTTTCATCAATAACATGTACAGAATTATTCTATTAATTTATCAAAAATCAGCACTTACTTCCTTAATGTCTGAAGGCTGGATAATTCCGCAGTATTGTCTCCAATTTCTCTTGATTATTCCTATAATTCTGCCACTTGGTTGGCGTAAATGTTTTGGCACTTTCTTTTTCTTGAGAGATTTATCCTAAAACATTTTTAAAAAAGAAAAACATAAATGTCAAAAAAATGTACGGCAGGTGTACAGGTATATGTAACGATTTATTACAATGCAATGTCTTGATAAACAGAAGTTATTCTCAGAATAAAAGTGAAGCTTATCAAAAACTGTAACCCGGAAATGAACATTTTAAACCAAGGGAACAACTCCTAAGATGGTACACATCAACCCCTAATTAAATGCACATAACAAGGCAAGAGCAAGTGAGTCTTGTCATTACGTTCTTGCATACCAAATTTGGTTGAAATAGAGTAAGTTTTAAGGCAGTTAGAACTTAGAGCATGGAAACGGATTAAGCAATGAGAATTTAATAACCTCATTTATATGCATAAACATGCACACACAGAATTTGCTATCAAATTTAGTCTGAGTCTTGTCATTATGTACTTTCTTACCAAATTTGGTTGAAATCTGACCATTTTTAGAATAGTTAGAGCACAGAAACCAAAGTGTGATAGACATACTGATGGACACACCCAAATTAATATTCCCCCATTTTCTTCCAAAAAAAGGGGACAATTAAGTAGATTCATGTTCTTTAATCAAGTAATTTTATACCTGTTATTAGAGATGTTCAAGGAAAAGTGAAAATGAGTTTTGACCTGGGCACTTAAAATAAGTATTATATTTCCTACACAACAATCTTTCTTTCTCACCCACTACGCATAAGTCATAAAATCAAGTACATCTCTGATTTGAAACCACATACATTTCTGAAAAGGCATGAAATACAAACTATTGCTTCTTGATCATAAGAAGCCTTTCCATGTTGAGAGCTTATTTTTAATAACAAATGCAAGAAGTAACCTAATAACTTTGGTACATTAGGCCTGCACACCTTTAATAGTCTTCATAATCAGTCTCTTGCCCATAGTTTTCATAGAAATGGAGAATTTTGTGAATATTGTAATTAAATTGAACCTCATTTTCCAAGCTATCCTCAACAATTTTTTCAGACGATTCCTCAAGCACAAGTGATGATGGACAGCTCCACTCTTTCTCTGGTAATATTTCCACGGCAACAATATCACTGTGTACCGCCCTGTTCAGGTTTTGATGACCTTGTATGAATATCTACAAAACATTGAATAGAGCATTATCTTACTGGTTTACAAATTTCTTCAAAAGCTCCAAAAATCTGCAAACAAACAAGGAAAACGCTATATTGTTAATAAAATTGATATTCCATCTCTAGAATTTTTCGTCAATCATAAATAATCCATATCATAGTAACTTCTTTAGGCAGTGGCAAAGTTTTTCCCTTTTAAAGAATATATGTCAAGAAGAACAAGAGAGTCATTGGGCGTCTATATAGCTAAAACAGCACTTTATGTTCAGTCAGAATTACTACTAATTTGATCGATTTATTAAAATATTTTCTAATTTTGTCAAATTTCCCACTTTTGTATCTCCTTGGGAGCAGAGCTCTTCCATTTGATAAATCTGTATCCCCTTGTCTAAAGGATGCCACCTAACAAAATTGCTTGAAATTGGTTGTGGAAATACAAAAATATGTTATTACTCAAAGTTAACATAATTGTTGTAGTGTTGACCTTAAATGACACTAAACAGAAGTCACCTATTTTTTATCAATAGGCTTATTACTCTGTGTACTGAGGTTACTGCAAGTATAGGCAAGAATTAAACTTCAGAAATTATAGATCATAACAAAAAGATTTTTAAACCTCTGAAAGATTTTCCTATTGTGACCCCTAGTGATGCCCCCTGGGGACTAAGCTAAATCATTTGAACAAATCTGATTCCACCTAACTCAAGTATGCTTCCTAACAAATTTGATCAATATTGGCCAAATAGTTTTGGAGGAGAAATCGAAAGTGTGAAAAGTTAACAAAAGTGTTATATTGATAGTGTTGAAATTTGATCCAAAAATGTGACCTTTTTGTATCCATACAGTCAAGCCTTAACAAAGCTTGGCTACCTGTGCCCCAAAGTTATGACTTATGCAAGCATTAAGCTCTAGGTCTCTTAGGGCTGTTCCAG
>JAUMGZ010210086.1:0-12013 GCA_032359645.1 Pododesmus macrochisma | reverse complement strand
ATTACCCCGTCGCGAACCCCAGATCTTGCTCAAAGCTGCTGTCATTAATGGACGCAAGAGAAGAATTAATTTTGAATTGACAAGACTCAAGTAAATCAACGTTACAGAGCCATTGGGCAACGGTGACAAAATTTCACGATGGGATTCTAAGATGGCCTTCATTTAATACGAGGAAATTATCTTTTGTGTAAGCCTTATTTGCAACCTTTATGCAAATCAAAATTGATCGTATCCTGATCTTGAATTCAAATAATTACATCAGAATTTGATTCTCCGTAACCCAAAAGCTCTAAAAAGACATTACGCATCATTCTAAAGAAGGAAGATAAAAAATTATATTTTAAAAATGGCGTCCGGTGGCCATCTTTAGTTTGGCATGACTTTGACCTGAGATTGAAAAGAAAAACTTCAGAAATTAATTCTGCATACCCTCAAACCTTTTGTAAGCATGTTTTAAATACCATTTTTAAGAAAGTGGTTCAAAAGTTCAATGTTCAAGACGGCAGCTGGTGGCCATCCTGGATTTATGCAAATTTTACCAGATTTGCCAAAACTTGCCATTTTTGGTTTAGAGAACACATAGGGACGCCAAATTAACTATTAGAGCTTTATGATAGTTTGTCATTTATAGCAATGTGTATTAAAGGACCATAATTACATTAGCTTGAACAGTTGTATTGAATATATTTATTAAAAAGTTGCTTATATAACATAAACAAAATCCTTTTCGGTGGGGAAAACGCATTGCACGGAAGAGCCAAAATGTTGAAATTCCCCAAAAAAGCCTTGACAAAATGACGTCATAACTGCATCACCTGATCTACTGTAATTATACGTTTTTAAAATGCATGAACATTTTCTGTTTGCAACAATAGGTCTTAAATACAAGGGGAACGCATCATGTTATATGAATATAAATTATTGACAAAATAGCACTGAATATATCCAATACAATAAGAAGTGTTTGTTCTAGGGTACACGTTCATGTTTAGCTAGACCTGTATAAGTTACTTCGCCAAAACAGAATAGCACAAATGTCTTGTAATGTAAATGCTAAATGACTGTGATTAAAGATAATGTTTCGACGTTGCTACGATCCAAACATATTTATTTTCGCTTTATTTGAACTGTGGATTGTTTACCCTAAAAAGAGATGTCATGCCCAGTAACATGTACTTAATAAAGATAATAAGCTTCTTGATCAATAAATTTATCGCGATGCACAAAAATGAACAAATATATGATAAGCCCTGAGCTGCCGTTTTATTAGGTTTCCCCGAAACTTATTTCAAGACATTATTTCAGCACATATTTGATTTTAACAAGCAAATTCGTAGAATGTATGTTCCCGCTAGATGGACATTTGTTCTAAAAAAACATTTCGCATCGAGTATCAAACTAAACATGAATCTTGCCATTATGTACTTGCATACCATTTTAGAGCAGTAAGAGCATGGAAAACACTTAACCAATGACAATTGTGTACCTCCTTTATATGCGTAAATATGCACGCATGGCATTGACCATCGAACTCAGACCAAATCTTGTAAATATGTACTGGCATACAAAATTTGGTTGAAATTGAACCATTTTTAAAACAGTTAGAGCACGGAAACAATTAACCAATGCCAATTAAGTAGCTTAATTAATATGCCTAAATGTGCACGCATCGCATTGACCTTGGAACTTAGTCTAAGTTTTTTCATTATGTACTTGCATACCAAATGTGGTTGAAATCAGACCATTTTTAGCAGGTTGAGCACGGAAATGAGAATTTAGTAACCCTTATTATTATTCGTAAATTTGCACACACGAGTCTTGTCATTATGTGCTTGCATACCAAACTTGGTTGAAATCGGACCATTTTTTTTAAAGCAGTAAGAACACGGAATCCGATTAACCAATGATAATTAAGTGACCTAAATACATGTAATATGCATAACTATGCACGCATGGCATTGGCCATCGAGCTAAGCCGGAATCTTGTCAATATGTACTGGCATACCAAATTTGGTTGAAATCGGACCATTTTTAAAGCAGTTATAACACAGAATCCGATTAACCAATGATAACTATTATAAGTAACCTAACCTAGAGCTCCGCAAGTCGAACAGGACCACCGCCAAGATGGTCTGTAGCAAATGTCACCTCAGCCCCCCGCTTTTTAGTCCAGAGGCAATGGACGCCATCTTGACAAAACAAATTGTACTGGAGCTGTCGCCAGGATGGTAACTAATACACCTCCCCCCTTGCTTCCGTCAAGTTATGTATTCCATGATATCAATTATTTCTTCCGACTATTTTGAAAATACATGACATGTAAATGTTAAAGTCTAATTATCTCACCATGAAATTTTCGGAACGAAAATATTTTTCTTCATGCACATCTTCATATAGTGTACTATTATTGTGTGAAGTTTTATTGAATTCCATTAAACGGTGTAGGAGGAGTTGCGCTTACGAGATTCATGACAGGAAAATGTTTAAGTCTAATAACCTCCCCTTTAAATAGTCGGAACAAAAATATTACTCTTCCCGCACATCTTCATATGGTGTAATATCATTGTATGAAGTGTTATTGAAATCAATTCAAACATGTAGGAGGAGTTGCGCTTACAAAAAACAGTATGAACAGAATCAACAGAACGAGAGACATTGACAAACAAACAATAACTGCGTCAAATAATGAAGCACCGGAATGTTATTAATTAAATTGACATCACAACAAACATCAAGACTAGTAATCCATGCGGACCGACTTAGGACTGTCGCCCAGCACGAAACCAGGCGGTGTGGTTAAACCGGTTAATGAGGTCTTAACCTTCCCACTTCCCGCATGAGACTAGAAGTCTTAAGTACAGACATACATTTTAAAAATTAATAAATACACTTCATGGCGCTGTAAATAACCTCAACAACCAACCGCCCGCATCAATTGTCAATAAAAATCAAAACGATTAAATCGTTGATACAAATTGACAAAAAGGAAAACATGAAAATTGGACATAACCTAGTAGCATAAAGCTGAAAACAGTGGCTAATACGTGGTAGATTCAGTGATTCCACATAAAGTTAAGTATATGAAAAATGACATTGATGAACAATCAGTGTGCTTCGCAGAGTTACAACAGCAACACCTAAGCCAACTAAAGGAGGGCGACTCTAGTGCGAGTGCGCATGTTCAATGCGCAGTATTGATTATCAGATGTCGTACAAAAATAAAGTCATGATTGAACTAAAATTGGATAGAACAATTTAAAAATGAATAAGATATAATATAGAAACACGTGGCCTGCAACAATTTTGAAAAAATTGCTACTAGAAAATGATCAATATTGAATATGAGATCAGTCATAATTAAGGCATTTTGTGTCAAATACTGTGTTTTTAGCCCAAAATTTTACCTTTGAGACAGTCCCGTATCTTTATTTGTCTGGTGACCCCTTCTTTTTTTCTGCTTATAAGAAAGATAATTTAATGCAGTACCTATACTAAAATGGTCAAAAGTTTTTTTTAATATTGGTTTAAATCAGATGTTATTTTGAAATTCTCTATTGCAGATTTCTGACAATTAAATTAGATTCGGCCTCCTTAAACTGAACGCCTTATGACATGTTAATGATAAAGTCTAATTATTATATTTCCACCTATTTTATAAAAGGGTCACAACTGCTAATCATCGGAACGAAAATGTTTTCTTCGTGCACATCTTCGTATAGTGTACTATCATTGTGTGAAGTTTTATTGAATTTCATTAAACGGTGTAGTAGAAGTTGGGCTTACCACTCGTGACATGTAAGTGTTTAAAGCCGGTCTAATTCTAATTATCTCCCCTTAAAATCGTCGGAACAAAATATTTTATTTCATGCACATCTTCATATGGTGTAATATCATTGTGTGAAGTTTTATTGAATTCCATTAAACTGTATAAGAGGTGTTGCGCTTACAAGATCCATGGACAGACGGACAGGGTGATTCTTATATACACCCAAACTTCGTTTGCGGGGGGTTTGATAATAATAATATGCGTGAATATGCCCGCATGGCATTGGTCATCAAACTTAGCCTTAGCATTGTCATTGTGTACTTGCATACCAAATTTTTATGAAATCGGACCATTTTTAGAGTAGCAAAAGCACGGAAACCAAAGTTTGACAGACGGAGGAACACACCCAAATTAATATTCCCCCATTTTCTTCGAAAGCGGGGGACAATAACACAAACAATCTCAAGCGAACACAACAAGCAATTTGAACCCATCAAATATGTGGTTAATATCACAGCTCTATAGTGGTCAACTGTCCAAATCTCAGGCCAAAATGAGCTACGATTACCACAGCCAGTCCAGGACAATTCCGACCATGAGAATATTTTATGTTACACTGCATAGCTCACAAAGTAATGGTTGTGTTCCTCCTATTATTTTTGTCACGTTCTGCTTGTTATTTGTCAATGAATCCTGTTTTGATTGTCCTTTCTTTTTTCCTGTTCGTTCATCCCTTTTTCTGTCCTCCTTGAATAGATCGTGTCTGTTGGACCATTTTCTCTTTTCCCTATCATCAGTGCCAGATTTTGTCCTTAACTTGATAAGTGCAAAAACTAACATAATATGCAATGTTTTCAAGATGATTCTTTTGACGGTTGCGTCTCTATATAAAAAGAAATCGAATTTAATATTTGGACAAACTATGGGTCATCACCAGTGTACCATGTTATATCAAAAGAACAAGAACAACAGGATATTAAACAGTGCCAACATGACGATCAGCTTTGATTTTACCCTTATCTTTATCTTCATGATCTTGGTACAAATAATTCCTCAGTTGTAAGAATCTCCTAATAGCAATGTTGTTTTGTTCAAGAATTAGATATTCAGTTGATTAAAAAGGGCGCCCCTAGAGACTGATCCCCGTCCTTTCCACAAATCTGAATCCTCTATCTCTGGGTATTCTTCCTAATTAGTTTGGTTGAAATCTATCAAATGGTTTTGAGGGCGTCAAATGGTTTTGAGGGCGTCAAACATATAATTAATGACGAAGGATGGTAGACAACAGGGGGTGATAATTGCAGGGGAAAAGCCAACTTTGTTCATACGGACTGGAAACCTTTAAGATGGCTACTTAGAAACCAAATCAAATTTCTTCACAAATCAATCACCTGGAAATCGGGCCATGTTAGCAAAGAAAACTGATCACAAAATCATAAAGGTTGACTGTCAAAGTAGTCATGTTTAATGTAATCCTTGTGTGTACAATTATTTAATACATCTCTTCAGTGAACCATCATAGTTAACTAAAAGTTCATGACTTGCAATACAGCAAAACAACGCTTTATAACCGATTAAAAGCATTTATTTAATTCAATAAAATAACCACAATTATATATTAAAATTATTGGAATCAAATTTGCAATAAAGATATTGTAATGAATTGAATCAACTTAAGTATGGCGTAAAATAGTACAGTCACAGTACTGTACATTTAACATCACAGATTATCACATTCCCAAATACATCACTTACAATCTTAGAATAAACTAAGTAATTATTTCCAAAGTAAAAATAGGATTATTGCACTGTAATCAATATCAAAAATTGTGACAGTGGTTTGAGCTTTACATAGAATTGTGGCTCATCTATAGTTGGTGCTGCGTGTGATTATGAGAAAATAAATGATTGATATTTATCATACTTGTCCAATGCATCCTAGATCTATGTTTATGACCGACAATTGTTGCTAGTTGCTGTTCTAACAGCAATTTAGTCAAAGGCTCGTGAACGTATCCTAGGCCTATGTTTATGACAACAGTACACCTTCTACACGGAACAAACAACACTTTTATACACTGCTTTCATTCTTCATTACTTCACGTGTCTAAACATGTGCTGCTCACTCAGTGCACGTTAATCAGGATTAATCAAGAGATAATATAAATGAATAAGAGTTACTATAATATTGTTAAAATAAGCAACAGTTACAATAATATGCCTTCAATATGCTAAAACATGTACAATCCTGCACATACCATTATACAAACTTTTTGACCACTGATAATCAAAATTATTAGAACTGTTCTTGGGTATTGTAACAGTTTCCACCGAAATTTAGCGAAACAAGCAAATTTTTGGTTTGTTTGTGTTAAGGGCTTATTGTCCAATCGACAGCTAAGGTAGTTTAAGGACTGCCAATTTTACTGGTGGAGGAAACCAGAGTTCCCGGCGTAAACCACTGACCAACAGCAAGTCACTAGCAACTTTCTCACACTAGGCCGCCCCGGACGGGAATTGAACCTAGGAGGTGAAAGGCTTTCTTAGAAAAATGTTGGATCTATGTCCTCCAATAAATGAACACTTTATAGCTGTAGCGCATATTTTAGCCGTCGTCCATTACTTTGTATTCCTGTTAAGTTTGTTAAAATTGGACCATTTTTATCATTTACCAAATGATGAAAATTTTGTAACTTCTTTAATATGGAAAAAAATATGTAAGCATCAAACTGGCTATTAAACTCAATCCGAGTCTTGTCAGGACAATGTGCATACCAAATTTTATTGAATTGAGCATTTAAAGCACAGAAACCAAAGTGTGACAGACGTAAACATCCAAATTAATAAACCCTCATTTTTTCTATGTAAAAAACCCAGATGACATGCAATACCGTTGAAAAAGAAAGAGGTAGTCCAGTTGCCCTATAACAGACTACAACTGAAAGGATAATGAAAGTCGTTGCATATGGCAGAACGTTCAGTGAGAATTTTTACTTAAGACATAATATCCTGTTTATGGCCTGGACTTGTGAAATTATGATATTATAAATAAATCAATTATTATACTAACAAGCGCTAGGATGTTCAATTCAAAATACTATGTTTAACAAAATTCAAAAACATGTATTTTAGGAGACAATTAAAAATTATTTCAGTCAAAAGGAATCAGTAATATCAGACTGTGAGAGATATGCAAGCCCTTCTATTAGATAAATAAGAGAGAAAAACATATTGATCATATATATTACGCTTTATAAAAGTATAAAAATATATAGTATATATAAAGATGTGGGTCGTCCCCCAGTGCATATATTTTTATTCCCACATCACACAATCCACCTACTAAAAGTCAGCTATCTAATCACTTTATTATTGTCATTTATTAAAGAGGTTCTTGGGGAAATGATCTTATAATGATAATGCAGGTTTGTTAGGTAAGGGAACAATTCAAAGCAAGAAACCTGCAAAAGAATTGGTGAGAAATGTAAGTAGACATAATGTGTACGTCTATTTCTATATACAAATGTATGTTTATTATACTCCATAAAGGGTTGTATATATATACATACCGGTATTATTGCTATAGCTATTATAGCTATTATTGGCCAATTGTAAACTAAAAGACAATTTTGAATTATGCATAGTTTAATTATTTCAATATCAGAAATACTTGACCATATGCATAACTTAAAGATTTATGATTTACATATGTATTGATTTTCAAACCATTGCAACTTATTTTATTTGCAACTAATTATTTTAAAACAACATACTTAAAGCTATTTGACCGATTCATTTGTTTATACATATACCATAGCAAATTCTGCCACACACAAATTTCGTATACAATGGAGTTACTTGTTAAAATCTTATGAGAGTTTTAATTTTATGTGTCACATTTTTGCTAGTTCACAACACTGGGACACCATTATAGAGTGATATTTTAACAGATATTCTTTGAGTGACAATACAATGTGATTAGATAAAGAGGTTAACTTTAGTAAAACATTAAAACAAACATAAACTTCACAATAGTACTGGTATGTGGTTTAAGCTATATTCTTAAACACACTTGTAGGTAATAAGAAGGCAAAAAATCTGAACGGAAGTATGCAGTAACTTTAAATATTTAAAATATGAATCAAATTTATTTCTGAATTTTTATATATAAAAGAAACTCACTAACAGCGGTCCAAACACTAGAAATTTACTATAAAATTAAAGATCAACATACATTGTAAATGTATTTCTTTGTTGAAACTTAATCACACTTGTACTGCACAGAACTGGTGGTGCAAATGGTCACCTCTCTAAACTATATGTTTCATTATTAAATAGATCTCAGGAAGTGTAGACTTATGGATATGAAGAATATATTTGATATACCTAAGGAATAATTTGATTTAAAACTTGATTTATACATGTATAATCCAGATATTCACAGAAAATATGTATAAAACCAAGAAGCAGTTTAATCATACAATATAACTTGTGATCTTTTGGTTTATACATCCATAAATCAACTTTTAATATGATTCTTCTTTACAATTTAATTTATATGTTATTAAATACTTTTATGATCAATTTGTGTTTTAATGTAAGTTTCCTATCATTGTAAATTGTAGTTATTTTGTCACCCCATTCACATACCTGTCACCTTTAAAACTTAATATGGGGGAGATATGTAGGTTTCATGGGGGAGATCTAATGTTTTGATAAGTACTGATAGAAAAAAATTTTCATGGGGGAGATAATTCGTAAATGGCCAGAATTGAGTCTAAAAATAAGGAGTCTCACATTCGAAAAAGGACATGCATATTTTGATATGAATCTAGTTTGAGATAAGTGTGCCTTCTAATTCCTACAGTAGACTTAAAATGTATAGCTTTAACACAAACATTAGAAAATGTCCAAATGAATATATATATACCACATTAACATAACAAAATTCATTCCATGGGTAAAAGCATCTTATTTTGTTGTTCAAATAGTCATATTCATTAACTATAAAACTGATCATATTGTAAACAAAAGAAGGAATACAAATTTTAAACCTTTCTTCCTTAAAATCTTTTTGAAAATAGCACACTCAATAAAGATTAGTGTAACTAGAAGAAGCCACATCATTGTATGATGGCAGTCACGTCCCAACTATCCACAAATTGCTTGCAGCAATCTTATTTTGTGAGAGATGCCTCAGAACAAAGTTATAATAGCAAGCCGATATTGTAGGACATCTGCATCTTGATGAAGGGCCCTAATTAGGGGTGTATCAAAGGAGAATTGGAGATAAAGTGAATAACCTGTGAAGCAAAATTATTGTTTTTGCAGTTGTCTCAATCCTTTCATTTGAAATTATTTGTAAAGGACAGACATGATTAACAGATGGACAGACACGATGACAGGTTTCACATCAATCAATTGCAGACTTGACCTGTACTTTGATGAGATACATATGATACAAATATATGTAAAAAATATAGTTTTTTTGTATCAATTCTTTTCATAATTCATCTATGCAGGACACATGGACAGACAGACAGATCAGATTCACAGAAATCATACTTGGATCAGATTCACAGAAATCATACTTGACTATCATATATTGCTAAATTATAAACAGTACAATTAGAAAACATAGTTTGACTGTGTCAATTCTTTTGTAAGTTATTATGGGGAAAACAAAAGGGTTATAACTCAGTCAAAATGGTAAAAGATTGACCATACAGAAAAAATTAACTTGGGCTGTATATCATTGAGAACATGAGATACACAAACAGGCCAATTATAATAATCTATTTTGTCAATTCCTTTAAAGCAATTGTGCAGCAACCAAATAATTTGAGCAAAGAAAGGGCTATAACTCAAGTACAATGGTCACAAATATTGAACTTGACCTGTATATTGACGAGATATACATATAAGCCTAATATGAATCAAATTCTGCAATTTCTTTAAATGTTATGATGTGTAAATAAAGTGTGATGAACGTTGGAACAAGACAGGCATGGATAACACAATTGTCAATGGCAAGAGCAATAAAAGGCAATGAAAAACTGATAAATTGTGCTCCTTAAAAAAATACATTTTGTTTTTAAATACATCAATATATACCCTCTGGAATGAATAGTTGTTGTGTTAAGATAGAAATAGGAAAATAAGACACCACACAGATTCGAGTTTTTGTTGTTAAGCAATCCCAGAAGGCACTTTGGTGAGATAATAGTCTATGGAGCTCCAGGCATGCCATCAGTGATTCCCTGTTAGTATGGAGACCAAATGGTGGATAATCAGGAAAAGCAGGATTGCACACGACTATTATCTCGCAGTTCCTTCACTAACAGGCGAACAAGTAACTGCGTAAATAAATGGAAAGCACATGTAAGCAAACAATATATGTGTCTAACTGGTATTTGTGTCATTGCTATTATAATTTTACTACTATATACTTTCTCTCTAATTCAGCAACAAAATGACAATAAATAGCAAACACAATAAATTAAAGAAAAGAAAGTCTTTTAGTTAAAATGGTTATTAAAATACTGTCATCTAAGTGGATTATTGTGCAAAACGTGACGTTTTACATTCTCATTAAAACTTTTCATGTGTTGTTGGAGAATGTTAAAAAGGACTGGTGTGTGATATCACATATGAAAGGTGTGAGAAAGATAAATATCTTATATGTTTCAACAGAATAAGTTTAAACAATATTGTACATTGCATAGATTTATTGTATAAGAATAAATATATTGTAAGCATCTGCCAGATTATTCTTGAGGTTGGCTTCAGATATTCTATGTGCTATTAATATTAGAACTGAAGCATTAACATGCACATTTTACACACTAAGAGTTAATACAAGACTGTGAAGGAAGAATTAAAACACACAAACACAAAGAGAGGACTTGATTAAAGCATATTTAAGATGTAAGTACTGATCTTTAGATGGTGAGAAAACAATACACAACAAATCTTAATTAATGAGATTCATAATTATCTAACAGTAGTTATGTTTAACATAACATCTAAGGCAAGATTCAAGAATTTGTTGAGATAGAGACAATCATAAATCTAAAAAACATCAGACCTAATGCTACATTCATAAAAATAATCATGTTAACTGCATCTTAGTTGCCAGGTGACTTTTTAATTATTAAATGATATATAATATTAGATCCTCCTGGAGGTCTTGTTGTGCACTTCCATTGTCTTCAGAACTTGACTTGCACACATCATTTGGTAGAATACTCTTTTAAACTAATAGAATATAAAAGAGATGCAACACCATAGTATTGTTACATTTTTGTTGTAGATGCTGACATGTTTTGACAGCTAGATGAAGGTCATAAAGACGTAACTATTAACTTCACACTAAAAATGTTTGAAATATTAATGTAAGTACATATTACAAATAAATATTCTATCTTCTTTTTTGTTGATTATTTTTACCAAAAAAATGGCAATAGTCGATGGCTCAAACTATGGATGGCTCAAAGTATTTTGTCGGGTACTTCTGTGTTTGAGCAATGAAAGTTTGATTGTACAAGTTAATAAACTTGATATTTAAATCAATTTAACTGTCAGAGGGACATTTTGACATTAAGACTAATTAATCATGTCTTTTCTTTAACATCAAGTTGAAGTCACTTAATACACTGACATAAATTTTGAACTTAATACATGTAGGCTGTAAAAACAAGACACATTCTACTAACAAAGACCTGAACAATGACCCATAAAATCATTTATTGAAACAAAATAATCCATTAAATTATACTAGGAAATAGTAACAAATTATTCAATTAGAGTTAACATATTTGGGCAATGTGAGAATCTTGATGCTACAATATCTTATTTTAATTTGTTCACACGAAACTGTAATATCTTACCAAAGATCAAAATGATTTCCTTATCAAGTGAACCAATACTTAAGTTATAACATAATATATCTTTTTTAATCCACTTTTCTTAATTCCTCATTTTCTTTAATAAATCTAAAATACACATAACAGTGTAAAAAATAAATATATTTAAATACTTAAGATGATTAACATCCTGTGAAAAAAGAACCTTTTATCAACGGTCAACATCCTCCACTTGACTCATCAACACATTTCTATATAATTATGATTTCACTAGTTTGGGAAAATGTAATCATCTGTATTTGTTTGTTTGTGTTAAGGGCTTATTGTCAGATCAACAGCTAAGGTCATTTACGGACATGCCAGTTTTACTGGTGGAGGAAAC
>JAUMGZ010210075.1:0-12014 GCA_032359645.1 Pododesmus macrochisma | reverse complement strand
GCCTTCCTCCTGTAGAAATACACAGTAGTCATAAAAGAAACGATTCCCGATTTGAATGAAAACCAATTACAGATACATCAAGAAAACAAGTAAGCATTCAACAAGTATTACATAAAGCAACTGTTATGATTGATTCTTTTTCTATTCTTGTTGAATGAAATAGCACACAAAAAAGTTCATGTATGTCTATATTGATGCTCCTTGGATATCTATGATGTATTGTGATATGCATGACTCACCGTCACCAAAAACTGCATCTAATACAAAGAATTTTTTTGACTTTTTCAAATTTTGAATTCAGTGCAAAGAATATATTAACAAGAGAGTAACCATTTTTCTAAAAATATAAAAAAGGTTGAACTAGAGCTGTTGAAGAATGAAAAAGCATGCCTTTTAAAACAGTACAAGTAGTTATCAAACTAATGAAATGAAATGTTAAAATAATATGCATAGGTTTCATTGAAATCTTCCAGCTGTTTAGGAGATGATGTTTTGAAAAGTTTCAGTAATCTATTCTTATTGGCCAACACATACAGGGGGAATAACTCCCCTTTAATTTGGTCAAATCAAAATCTCACATGCAGGTGCACAAATTCAGATTAAGTACTAAATTCATATTGGCTATGTCATTAATGAAACATAACTCCCAACATACAATTGCATAACAAATAAGAAAATATTTGTAACTAGAGAAACTTGCATCAAAACTTTAACCTGCAACACCAATTGTAAGTCTCCTCATTCTCCTAACAGGTGAGACAACAATAACCAATTTTCAATGATCTAAGTTATAGAGCATAATAATATATTTGATTAAAAGTGCATTTCATATTATTGTTTAGATGCTTAGAATTTTAAAACGTATCAATATGTATCAGATAACATCAATTTACCATGTTTGTAAAGCTGTCTAAGACGTTCTTTCTTTGGTCTTTTTCTGACTAGACTAGTATCAACTGGTTTTTCTGGTGAACTTGCATCAAATGTAAATTCTTGTGCAGGAGTTATTTTCTTTCGACGTTCAGGAGGTACAGGAGTTGTCTCCCTGTCTCCATTGACTACATCATGGTTACCATTAACTGCCACATGGTCTACACTTCTATTGTCTGTATCATTATGATACACAGGCTCAATACTAGACTCAGGGAATGATGTCTCAGTAAAGTTATCTTCCTTGCTTCCTTGTTGACTAATACGCTTTGTCTTCTCTGTGAGAACGTCCCCTCCCACCTGACTAGATACTTCAGCACCACTTTTAGAACTAGATAAACTTGACGCCTCAGATTTACGCCTCACAACAGGAAGTGAGATTTCAGTACTTCCATCTGAATCAGAACCAGATGAATTGTGAGTGTTTGCCACAAATTCTTTGGCTTGTTTCCGTTTCTGTCTGCGTGCTTGACTTTTGTTATGACCTTCATCCTCTGAGGATGATTGGGATTCACGTTTCTGCATGGTTTGGTAAACCTCTCTTTCTTTTTTGAACATTGACTCAAGGTATCCTGGTTGTGATGATACGGAGGAGTCAAGATCATCAGCCGACTTTGTACTCACAGATATTGCACTGTCATCACTAACACCATACCTCTTACCCTTGGGATGGGGCAATGTCTGCGTCCCGAAGTATGATGGGGGTAGTGACTGTCTGTTGCCAGGTCTGTTATAACGTGTAAATCTTTCACTGTCTATAAAGGAATGTACATCAACTTGTTACCATTCATAATGTTTAAATGTCTAAACTTTTTATCATGATTTTTTTTAATTCAAACATTGTTTAACAAAAAAAGATGAAATTGGTTGTTACAAAACTGACTTTCAAATACCAACAGAAGGTATATATGGTAGGTATTTGTTTTGTTGTAATTTGTCTTCAAGGATCAAATTCAGCTACATGAACATTGTACGACAATGTTGATAACAGAATAACAAAAACCTATATACATTTATGATGTGAAGATTAATCAATGGAATTTTTAAGATTTTAGTTTGCAAGATTAATATCAGATTAAAGACAACTTGCAATATTGACAAATTATTTAGAAGTATTTCTGTTACATGTATTGGATGTTCAAGTGATAGTACGTACCTTCAGGTTCCATTTGATTTTTATACTTTTCAAAGGTCATACTGGCACTTCTACCCATTGTCTGACTCTGTATGTGGAATAAATAAAAAGTTATAGTTCACGCTTATCTCTATCAATGTTTCATAAAAACATGTGACTCTATGGATTAAAGTTGTACAATATGTCACAGCATACAATTCAGTGAAATCAAGATTTCCTTTGTTGAAGCTGATAAAACTATCAAATCAAAGGCCATTACAAGTACAAATGTATATTATGTATATATAATGATAGAAATTAATTATTTGTTTATATGTAGTGTATAGACAAGATGAAAACATTTATTGATTAAATATCAAAGAGCTTATGATTATAATACATTGTATATTTACTAAATATATATCAAAGCAAAGAAAAGGGATAAAACTGCAAATCTTTAATTAAAGGCATTTAAAAAAAAGAAGTTTTATAAATTGTAAATATTTAGTCCAATCAGTTATGTAAAAGTATATGTATACTTAGCAACGCTGACATTTCCCATCATCATAATAAGTGGTTAACTATTGATAAATACTCATGAAAATATGTTAAAAGGATGTTTCTCTTTAATAAAATATTAAATGCATAAAGCTATAATCATGATAGTATAAAATCTCGAAACTATGTGAATTATTTGTAAGTTTGATTTATAGCTATAGGTTAATATTATCCACATCAAAACTAATAATTACACTACACAGTCCTTCCTCTTTTAACAGTACAGCCTTTGTTTATATCTAGGATTGTCAATTATATTGTTGTGTCATAGTTATAGTCCTGAAACCATATTACACAGTTGCTTTATCTTCCCTTTCAGATATTATATATCTTGGTGATAAATCTAAAGTTACAATTTTGCTTAATATACATGTAGATTAAACTTTAAACAATGTTCTGCCAGTGATATTGTGACACCAGTGAGCAGATAACATGGATATACAGTGATAGTGAGTTAATTCTAGAACAGTTTGTGCAGTCATAACAAGTTGTTCTATTTAGGTTTTAACCTTTCCCTTTCAAAACAATTGCCTAGGTCCTATGCATGTGACAGTGTGCATTGAATCCACTGATGGTGACAAACGATTTATACTTATAAAACATTATATGTATACTATAAGTCAATAACATTCTAGAGCTGTTAATGTAGCAATGTCATATATTGCTTATGGTTTTTAAATAAACTTAAATTGCTGTCAGCATGGTATTGTGTCTACATGTACTTGGAGAATTGTACAGCATAATGCCAAAAGGCATTTAAGTAACCAATTTGGTAAAATATTCACTGTGAATTCATATCACCAAATGTGGTTTTTAAGACAATCATTATCATCACAACTGTGCACAGCTGTTGTGAATTTGGCTCGAAAAAAGACAATTTCTATATATCATTGTCAAATTCAGACTATAAAAAGAACTGAGGCTACAGGGAGGCTTCAATAGCTAACATGTATCGATGACATCACTCAGTAGTTTTTAAGTTATTTTTATATAAATTATGTTCCTTTGAACGAAGTGATATATAAATTAGCAGAAATAAATGGTTGGTTGTATAAATCAAGTGACCCTGATCAGTGCATCTTTAAATTCTCAAAGTCTTTATTTTAATCTTACATTTTTCTGTTTAGTTAGTTAATTATATCATATTCCGAATTGAGAATTTTTTTTCAGATGGGATACATTTCCAGGATACTTTGAAGGAGACCTCACTCTACCATATATGTGTATGTGTTGTCTGTGCACTTCCTTTGGCTCATTATATATAATTTTTATTATATTGTTGTATTATATGTGTTTTCTGTGCACTTCAGACCTTCCTTAGACTAAAAATTGGCTCGTTATATATATTGTTGTATTATATCAGGAAGTTTCAATGTATAAATGGAAAGTTTAAAATACTTACAGTAGCATCAAGTTTACTTTTATAATAAATGTGAACAATTAACAATGTATTCAACATTATAATAAGTTTGTGCACTATCTTTTGGCTTAGAATTCTGCTCGTTATAATAAGTCTAAGCAGAGTTTGTGCACTATCTTTTGGCTTAGAATTCTGCTCGTTATAATAAGTCTAAGCAGAGTTTTCTTTTTAGAGTTTGATAAATATATAAATCCTACATATGTACATTTAGATCTTGTATATATGGCACAATTTACTGCATGTAAATTCATACACTCAGTTATGTTCATAAACTGTCTTCTTTATCTTATACCAAACTAAATAAATAAATTCTCAGTTCTTGTTCAATTTTAACCAGGGGCCATTTTTACTGGATTCTCATAATTCTAATTAAATAACAGAGAGGTTATATTAGTTTCCTTCACCACAAATTGAGATTCATGCTAAATACTCAACCACAATAGAACATACATGTGAAGATATCTATAAAAGTTTTCTAAAAATAAATGATTTGGTTATATTCCCTTTTCAATTATAGAAAAATATTAAATTTTTAGTCTTTATAATTCCTGTTTTCGAATTAGTCTTTAATTTTATATGTAACAAGGTTGGTAATCTAAAGCAAAATATAGGGTAAAAAATATAATTTGAAAACATAGAAGATGAAATCTGAAATTCAATAATGACCCCTTTTACCTTTATTTCACTGTCCCACTCAGGTGGACATACAATTTTATCAACCGCAGGAAAACTAACTGCTTCAGAGGAAGCCAAAGTTTGTGCTGCCCCCTGGAGGAATTCAGAGGAATCAGACCTTTCAACAGTATCATTAGACTGGAATATATTGGCCTGAACAAAACAGTATGTATATAACAATTAGACAAAAACATACACAACAAGCATTAAGCCAGACAAACAACATATATATATACATGTATATATTAAAGGCTAATTGGATACATTTGTATATAGATATTGTACGTCGCAGTATATTAGTTCTATAGACAGAGTAATATATTGTTCTATCATATTTTCCCATTATTCTTATATGTTTATATTTCTTTCTACTACGAGGTTATGCACTTTAAGATTTACTTGTCTGAAATGTCAACGTAACTCTAACCTCAATGAAATGTTCACAATTTGTGAAACAACTAAAGGAGATAACAAAGTGATCCAATCAATATAGTTTGACCACACCACTTATTTACTTATTAATACAGTCGTTAAACATTTGACTGCAGAAGACATCTTAGTGAATAAACATTTTGATGAATAAACATTTTGATGATTTAAATCATTTTAGATATGTTGTAAGTTAGCTATAAGCGTAGATAAAATGTTCTGATTATAACTTGAGGCTCATAAGGATGTGCTATATCTATATTAATTTTTTCGGTAATAAGTTTGTAAAATTTGAATATGTAACTTACTAGTAACCAAATAAAACTGTAATAATGATTCATTCAAGAAAAGGCACTATATTTAATCAAATCAAAGCTGCACTAGTCAAACATACTATTGAACTTGTCCATTTTGTCTCTTTTTTTTTTTTAATGTACATGATAGATATTAAGATAGAATTGTTTGATGTATAAATCACTGTATGTATATCACAATTACATGAAATAAGTGAAGAAAGTAAAGTGTTTATGTAGATTATTCTTGTTTTATTACACACATTTTCAACAACACTGGATAAGACGAGCTGTTCAACTTAAAGTGGAAAAGTACATGAATATTTAAAAAAAAAAAAAAAAAAAAAAAAAAACTAATAACATGTCACACGGTTAACTTGACAACAAAAAAGGCAACATTCATATGCATCTTCCTGTGATATTATTCTTTGCTTAATTGCTTAATGTGTATTTCTACATTTACTGTAAAAGAGTATTAAGTAATAATAAATATCTTGAACATCCCCTTATACTGAAACCTTTACATCGTATTCATTAGTTGTTCTTTTTTTAGGAACAAAATAATAAATATTGATTTGAATCAAGCCATTATAATGAAGAATAATTTTATTTTTACATAAAACCTCGATTTTCTATATACGGTTACTAGCAATTAAAGAAATATTTTTTTCTGATATGACGTCAATACGGACATATATTCTACTTGTCAAATGTGATTGATTGCAAGTCTAGATGTAGTGCATATAATGAGTCCAGTACAAATGTTGATTTCCATCGACAGAAGCCTTAGCTATGACATTACGGTATCAATGCAATATCAACTTGGCCAATACATTTTCTTATTATTATGTATCCTACATGTATTTAATTTTATATATAACTTTGCTTCTGTTGTTTGCATTCATTTTTCCTTGCTTTGCCTGTGTCAATCAACCTTAATTTTTTGTGTTATAACTTTTGAGAAATTTTTATTTAGTGCTTGAAAGACAGATTCAATTATATAATACCAAACAGGCTGTCAGAGCCCAAATTATTTCTGCACACAGATTTAAAAAGTTATGACAAAGATACTTACCAATGATTATATTTGTTCATAACCAGGGAGTGAAATGCTGGACTGGTGATTAGGAGCATAAGGTGGTTTTAAGCCATTTAACTTTACATTTATTCAGCAATTGTTTGACATTAGAGTACATTGTGCTTCAGTAATGGACAATAGGGTAAATAAGGAAAGGATTTTCACTTTAAGTAAAACAAATAAGGGACTTGCAGCAAGCTGTAATGGAGAGAATTTATTGCAAGCTGTTTTGGAGTGGATGAGAATTGTTCACCATTACCTGACTATATGATCTACAATGTATAAACTACAATGTATAAACACATATACTCCTTTTGAAGATGACTGGGTTGAAAATCAGTGTCCTTGTATAAAAGTTCCTGAACTTTGAATGTACACCAATGGAAAACGGAAAGTACATTGTATTCATTGGCTTACACAGAGGATCTACATTGGTACCATGATGATAGGGGATACAAGAATATACATGTGAACAGAATCAGTTCATAAACTAGATGAAACTCAAAGGGAGGCCTTCCTAGATACCCTCGCTTTAATGTTCACTACCTTAAACGCATCTACCCTATGCATTTATCATGTAGGTCAAAGGGCAAAGGTCAAGGTAGAGGTTGCAATGACCTACTTTTGATAAGCGACATACCGCCTTCCACACAAGCACCCTTATACTAAGTTTCATTACAATTTATTAAAACAAGAGGCCTATGGGGCCTTAATGTCCATCTAGTTGAAATCTGCCCAGTAGTTTCAGAGAAGTTGTTTAAACTATCAAATTTACCCCTTTAAGCTCCGCTCACCTGTCTCCTGGGGGATAGATACTTCATTTGTACAATCTTCAATCCCCTTCCCCTTCCCCTAAGGATGCCAAATTTGGTTGAAGTCTACCCAATAGTTTCAGAGGAGATGTGGTTTAAAGGCATACTGTCACATTTACCCCTTAAGCCCCCGCCTACCTGTCCCCTGGGGGGGGCGGGGGGGTCAGAGACTTCATTTGTACAATCTTGAATCGCAATCCCCTAAGGAGGCTTCCTGTAAAATTTGGTTGAAATATGCCCAAAAATGTCAGAGATGTCGTTTAAAAGCAAACTATCAAATATACCCCTTTAAGCTCCGCTCACCAGTCTCCTGGGGGGTCAGATACTTCATTTGTACAATCTTCAATCCCCTTCCCCTTCCCCTAAGGATGCCAAATTTGGTTGAAGTCTGCCCAATAGTCTCAGAGGAGATGTCGTTTAAAGGCATACTGTCACATTAACCCCTTTTGGCCCTACCCACCTGTCCCCTGGGGGTCAGAGACTTCATTTGTACAATCTTAAATATCCACGCCCTAAGGAGGCTTCCTGTAAAGTTTGCTTGAAATATGCCCAAAAATATCAGAGATGTCGTTTAAAAACAAACTGTCAAATTACCCCTTTTGGCCCCGCCCACCTGTCACCTGGGGGGTCAGGGACTTCATTTGTACAATTTTGAATCCCCTTCCCCTAAGGATGCTTCCTGCAAAATTTTGTTGAAATCTGTCCAGTAGTTTCAGAGGAGATGTCGTTTAAACAAAAGTTATGGACGGACCGGATTTGTAAGGGAAAAGTCCATCTTAGACCTTGGTCCAGATGGACTAAAAACATGGAAGATATGCTCCTAAAACTATTTGGACACAAATATTCAATAATGTAGGTCAAAGGTCAAGGAAGAGATCACAACAACCTACTTCTGGTAGGCAACACACCATCTTCCACACAAGTACCAATGACAATACAGGTACGTGAAAACAATTTGAAGATATGCTCCGGAAACCAATATTCAATAATGTAGGTCAAAGGTCAAGGTAGAGGTTACAGTGACCTACTTTTGGTATGCGCCACACCGTCTTCCACACAAGTACCCATTACAATATGTGAAAAAACATTGGAGATGTGCTCCGGAAACCAATATTCAATAATGAAGGTCAAAGGTCAAGGTAGAGGTCGAAGTGACCTTATTATGGTACGCGACACACTGCCTTCCACACAAGTACCCTTATACTAAGTTTCATTGCAATATGTGAAATGGGAGATATGCTCTGGAAACAGTTCGGACGCACGGACGGACACACGGACGCACATACGGAAACGCGGACGCCCGGATGCACGGACGGACGGACGGACGGAAGGACAAGGAAAACACTTTATACCACCAACTTCGTTGAAGCGGGGGTATAATAATATTCCCATAATTTGTAGATGCAACTTGTTCAAAATGCCAATGGCGATTGTGGACGTTACCCCTTCCATCCGCAAGGCATGTGCAACAGTCCGCATCTGAAGGTATCTTTCCGCATCTTAAGGTAGCAGAGGATAATGGAAGGTAAGTAATCCGTATATATCCGTATCTTTCCGTATCTATCCGCATCGTGTCAATTCAAAGGGAACGTATCTAACCGCTGACATCCGCATTTATCCTCAATTTACCATCCGTATCTATCCGCATCTATAGGTAACTGTATCCGTAAAGTTTTCA
This sequence comes from Pododesmus macrochisma, assembly GCA_032359645.1. Classification (NCBI taxonomy): domain Eukaryota; kingdom Metazoa; phylum Mollusca; class Bivalvia; order Pectinida; family Anomiidae; genus Pododesmus; species Pododesmus macrochisma. The sequence goes on along the minus strand of JAUMGZ010210075.1, from coordinate 3,027 downwards.
AGAAAATAGGCCACGCCGACAAATTCTGCGGAAGACTGCGGATTTTATCTGCAACAATCCGCCCTATCCGTAATGTGTGTGTTTGACAGGCCATTAAACAACTCAACAAACAATACTTAAATTACAATCATGAATTACAGGAAAATCTTGTGATTTTTATCAATTTTAGCAAAAGTTATTAACAGAATTTATGTTAAAAAAAGTAAACGTTGTTTTATCGTGTTTTATTATACAGATGATAAATAAATTATGTAACAACCGCGCGTGCACAGTGTGATTTTGACACGAAAATCGTCTATCCTGTGTTTTTTGTAATATGATTTTACGAGAGTTGTAAAATCAAAAAACAAAAAGAGATAATATATACACGTATGTTTACCTATATGGTATCGAAAACATTGCACAAAACAGTCTAGGCAGTTCCGGTAGGGTTAAACAAGTTAATGGCGTATTATTAACCTTTACGAGTACTGCGTAGATAAGAAATCTTACCTCAAAAAACATAAGTCCATTTATATTGTATACCGTCATGTTTTTGTGATAGTGATAAAGTAAGGTATTCATATAGGGTGTGTGGGGGGGGGGGCATGCGTGTGTGCGTGCGTGCGTGTGTATGTGTCTTTACCGTCCCGACATGATGACGATTGTGTCAATTTTTTTCTTTATGAATTTTACTAAACCACAATTCGATTCTTTATTTAGAATTACAATTATTATATAGTTGATATCAAGTAACCTGTTTCTATGAAATCCAGTAAAGGTCATTTGCGTTTTCGCTTTGTCGACTTGCCGGCATGCATAGTTGACATAGCGATAACGCGACAACGCGACAATACGATGGCGACAAAGCGAAAACGCGACAATACGATAGCTAAAACGCGTCAACGCGATGGCGACAAAGCGAAAACGCGTCAATACGATGGCAAAAACGCGACAATGCGATGGCGATAATGCGAAATTTATGTCGTGTTATCGTCATCGTATTGTCGCGTTTTCGCCCTGTCGCTGTCGCATTGTTACGTTTTCACCAACGCACTGTCGCGTTGTCGCTTTGTCGCCATGTCGACTATGCATGCCGGCAAGTCGACAAAGCGAACACCTAACCGGATTTCATATGTTTCTGTAACGTATAACGTACCTTAGAAGCAACGATTTACTTACTGTTGTGCCTGGCTCTGGAACACAGAGTTGGGAGTCAGTTCGTCTCTCCATTGACAAGGGTGTCTTGGGCAGTCACAATTGAGGACGTGGCGTTCTTCAGGATGAGACACCCCGTGCCGCTTTCTAACCACGTGCCATATATCAGCGCATACGCTGTGGGGGGCACAGATGGTTCGGTTGGCCCTCTGTGAAGGACAAGATATGAAGAATGTCCAAAGTTATATAGTATAATACACAACATACAGCAGATCATGTATGAAGATACCGACCTAGTAAAGAAATGTCACAGAAAATGTAAACATGATTGTTTATTCAAAAAATGCTTATTTATGATTGAACTCTTTGTTTTTCAATAAAGGTGATTCAAAGATCAGTAATTAAGGAGTTACGTCACATCGTCATCAATTTCCTCCTTTTCTGCATTTTGGTGACGTCACTTCCCCGTCAGGCCCCAGGACTTAAAAAAAACTCAAAGTTATGCTCAGACTCAAACTCAAGAGAATATAAGAGTTGATTACGACGCAAAAATCTATAAAACTTCCTGAGCACATACTCATGTGTATGACACTCATGTGTAAATTTCAAGCTGAACATATATTCAACCATATCTTTTTTCGACACAACAGTAGCAATTTAGTTGAGCATGAAATTGAGTTTGAGCATGAATTCAAGCTTGAGGGCTTTTTTATAGTCACGGGGCCAGGTATGCATGTTATAGGCAAATAACCTTACTGAGCTCCTCTAAATAAAAAGTTCAAATGAACAATTCAAAAACATTTAGGACAGTGTGGCGGTCAACACTGGGTGACCAAAGAGTATTTAATTCGAATATAACTCTTTGGTCAAAGTTGATAATAAATTAAATAAAAAAGTGACCAAAAAAACCTTTCTGTGATATGTCTTTTCAACTTCTTTATGCTGTCACTTAGGACTATGTTTGATTGTATTGTCTTGTTGTCAAATGCGCATTTCTATCCGTCAAATTTCTGCCAAATTGAATTTACAATTTCTGCTTTACATATTTTGTCATAAAAAGATATTGCTTAACAAAATTCTGAACTTTGGTTTTCAGTATTTCAAGCTCGTTCATGTGTTAAACAAACCATACTGTAATATTGGTGGGTTTATTTTAAAGAAACAATCATCAATTTGTGAAATATCACTTTTTGGAAAATATGAAGAGCTCAATTTTTCACCAAATCGTCTTTAAATTATATTAATATAAATACATTGAACATTTCAAGAACATCTAACGGTTAATTCTGGAAGGGGTGTGCCACCTTGATCTTTTATGGAGAAGAAGTTTTAATGAATGTTTAATTTCAATAACTATTTATGAAACGTGCCAAAAGTTTTAGTTATTAGGAATTGTAAAGTGACGTCTGCAAATGCGTATAATATCAACTGAACTCAAAATATTTTGCTATAATAATTATACAATCGCTACCAGTGTTTTCAAGTAAGTATAATAGTGTAGATCTGTCTAAACCTCACGTCCTAAATTAATCTGTCGTTCTGTTGTCTCGGTAGATTTGCTTAATGATATTAAATAGTTAAAAATTAATATTCAATTCAATAAAATCATGGACACAAGGTCCCAAATAAGGTAAAATTTCAAAGGTCAATAGGGCATATGACCTCAAGGAACTCATTCTCCAGTTCCAGGATTTAAATATCATATACTAGGATTATATTCGACAAAGATCACAAACTAGGATCATATTCATCAAAGATCACAAACTAGGATCATATTCATCAAAAATCACAAACTAGAATCATAATTATTCAACAAAGATCACAAACTAGGATCATATTCATCAAAAATCACAAACTAGAATCATAATTATTCAACAAAGATCACAAACT